>QKWP01001220.1:18276-38640 GCA_003550325.1 Gigaspora rosea | reverse complement strand
AGATTTGTAACTACTGAATTTAATAAAATTCATATTTTAATCGTAACGAAACAAAAAAAAAATAAAATAAAACAAATAATTATGTTAAAAATTTTATTTTTTTATTCGAAAAAAAAGCCCATTTGATATTATTAAAAATTCAAAGCTTTAGCCTATAAAACGCCACTATTACACTTGTCTATTTTTCAAGAATTATATGTTCGAATCAAGCTGGTGATGGTATATCAGTTGCTATTCAGACGTTTCATTGCTACTATTTAAATCAAAAAACTAATATATACTCATTAGTTACTGTGTTTTGAGCTGTTTGAAACTTTCAAACAAATTAAAATTATATATACCCACCATAAATCGCCGTATACAAGACCCGGGTCTTCTACATTCCACCAATTTTAAAATCTATAATATACCCGGGTCTAGTATACAGCCGAGAGTTCACGTTACTAAGAGGAAAACTTTGGAGAGTATGCATGTTTTGCATTTATAATAGGCGGTCCAAATATTTGAAAAACCCATGTTTGATTAATATACTGTGATTCGCATCCGGGTATACTACGTAGTAGGTCTACTATCATGGGGTCTTGTATACGGCTACTTATGGCAACGATTTTAAGATTTTAAATGAAATGTAGTTCTTTTCAAATGTCTAGACCGCATGTCATAAATACAAAGTGTGTACCTGGGATCTAATATAAGGTGAAATTTAATAAACTCGGGTTTTGTATACAGCAGTACAGTAAAACAAATCGCTCAATGCTGCAATGTGATTGGATATCAACTAACTGACGCACACTATTTGTGTAACTAAAATGTTTGGGGTGCGTCAATGATCTGCATGAATTCCAAAAATCCGCGGATATGAAGTAAACTAATTATATTTTAAGCCAAGTTTGTAGAACAGGTTTTTTTAATTCTAATGAAGTAAAATCATTAAAATTGGTTAAGAACTTAGTAAGATATGAAATTTTAAAGATTAGGTATAAAAATTTAGTAATAAAACTAACTTATAAATTTATGTAAATTGACCAATCTTGTATAACCCCCAAAATTTTTGGCTATCCCAAAAAACTTTATAATATATACAAGTATATTTTTTTAAAATATAATAATAGTTCAAAATTTTTACTATAATAAATTTTTTTTTCTTTTTTTTTTTGTAACGGCATCCTACTCTGACGACTAGGTTTTATTGATAATTTTGTAATATTAGTTATATTGATGAGTGTACAACTAGCCACATGTGCACTTTTGGTGCCTAATTTAAGTAGTCCGCCTACAGGTTCTACACTAGCTACCATACTTGTAAACCAACTACGGAATTTGCCTATTTAAACCCTCTGATCAATGCTCCGCCTATTACTTTTTACCTCAAATACCAACAGGTATTCTAGGGTTATTCTCAATATATCTGCTGTCTTAGGTCTACTATATCCTTGCAAAAAATTCTGGTCACTATATCATATTTCCCACATATATAACAAAGTGGTCTTCGGCAACTACACTATGGTATTAACCAACACGTGCAGTCAGAATTAGGGCTATGTTATTAATCATTTGATTATTTTTTATCAAAGGTCTACTCCCCTCCCTCTTTCTTAATATATATATAGTCAGGTTCTTATATATAATTTTAACTGTTTTTACCCCCCCTAAAAAATTACCTGGTTTTTGTCACCATCAGCAAATTTTATATATAGATATATATCGATTACTAACCGGTAAGATATATATCGAAACTCATCACCCCTGTCGATTACTATCGATAGTGATAGCAATCGATATATATCTAGTTAATTAATATTTATTGAATATGATATCAATTAATAATTATTATACTGTATTCACATAATCATGCTTTTGCAAATTTTTAAACGTTTTACAAGTTTTCGCAAGTTTTCGCAATTTTTTAATATAAAATTTTATTTTTTTATTTATTATTATTATATTTTAAAATATTACATATTTTATTATAAATTATTATAAAAAAATGTCAAAAAAAATAAATTCAAAAAAAACGAAACCAAAAAAAATAAAAAAAATAAACTATTATATTCCTTATATTCACTCATATTTGCTTATATTCGTTCATATTTGCTTATATTTGCTTATATTCGCTACTTCTTGCAAAGTCCCAGAAAGTTAGGTCGTTTTCTTGCAAAGTTCCGAAAGAAGTAAGGAATAAATAAAATAAAATAAAATTAAAAAAATAAGTAAAAAAAACAAACAAAAAACAACCCAAAAAAATAACAAAAAAAACAAAAATAAAAAAAATAAACTTATATTTTGCTCATATTTGCTTGTATTCGATTATATTCGTTCATATTCGTGACTTCCTGCAAAGTGCCAGAGATGTTAGAATTGGTGTTCTTGTAAAGTGTCAGAAAAGTTAAGCTGTTTTCTTGCAAAGTTCTAAAAGAAGTAAGGAATAAATAAAATAAAATTAAATTAAAAAAAATAAGTAAAAAAAAACAAACAAAAAACAAACAAAAAAATAACAAAAAAAACAAAACGAAAAAAATAAACTTATATTTCGCCCATATTCGCTTATCTTTGATTATATTTGTTCATATTCGTGACTTCCTGCAAAGTGCCAGAGATGCTAGAATTGGTGTTCTTGTAAAGTGTCAGAAAAGTTAAGCCGTTTTCTTGCAAAGTTCTGAAAGAAGTAAAGGATAAATATAATAAAATAAAAAAAATAAGTAAAAAAAAAAGAAAACAAACAAAAAACAAAAATGTAAGCAAACTAAATAAAAAAATAAACAAAGCCCCAAATCTCCATTTCGAGTTCGTGTTTTGCAATTCAGAAATCGTCGAAGGTTTTCACAAAGTGCCAGAATAAAATAAATTAATAAAAATAAAAACAAAAACAAAAAACATGAAATGAAAAAATAAATAAAACGAAACCTTGCAAAAACTTGCAAAAACTTGCAAAAACTTGTGTTTTTGAACTTTTGAAATTGCTAGAGAAAGGTGTTGTGTGTTCTTGCAAAGTGTCGAAAGGCTGAGTTAGCTTGGCTAAGTACTGAAACGTCACTGGATTTCTTGCAAAGTGCTAGTGGTAAAGTGTAGAAATAAAATAAAAAAAATTAAAAAATAAAAAAAAATATATATATAAAAAAAACAAACCGAAACTAAACGAAACAAAACGAAACTAAACGAAACTAAATGAAACAAAAGGAAAACGAAAAAACAATGTAAAATTGATAGAAGATTGAAATTATAAACAAAAAAAATAAACAAAGATCTAATCTGATCTTGTAGTACAATCATCAAAAATCATTGAAACATTTTGAAAATATTAGTCAAACGCGTCCTTGATATGATCCAGGTTACAGATCGTCCTAAAATATTTCGAAAGTATTTGAAATATTAAAAAAAAAAGAAAAAGGAAGAGAGAGATAAAAGAAAAAGAGGGGTAAAAGGGAGAGAGAGGTAAAAGGAAGAAAGGGGTAAAAGAGAGAGGGTTAAAAATAGATCAAAATGGCTTTTTTTTTTTTTTAAGTTTTTTTACACATTTTGTGGAATATATTTTTGTAATCTATGGTAGCTTACGGATCAAATGAGCTTAAGAAATTTTGAACTCTGTTTTTTTTTTTTTTATTTGTGACAGGTCAAAGATCTGTTAATCATTATATATCGTTTCAAATAATTATGATTATAATCGATTTGTAGATATATAACGATTTAATATAAAAATGATATATATCGATTAAGATATATATCGATTTTTAACCGGTTAATTGATATATATCATTATTTTTTAATCGATATAAACAACTAACAGTTATATATCGATTAATATTTATATATAAAATTTCCTGATGACTTCCCTTACCCTAAACCGCTATGTCCCCTTATACTGCCCTTATAAGGTTCAGTCTGATCCCGGCACCAACCTCTTTCGGTAGCACTATTGAAGATCTTTTCCTACCTCCTTACTTGGGACTTGCTAAATAGGTTTCTAATTTCTCCGGTTTTTTGAATTTGTCTGTGCAACATTGCACCCTTGCACCCAAAAGCTCCCATTCGAGATAGTGGAACCAAGACTACAAGTTATATACCCAACCAATGATGAAAAACAAGTTACCAAAACGTTTCTTTTCCAAAATCGTTGCCAGTGGGATTTGAACTCTCAACTTGCCACTTGGAGGTGACAACTAAACAACTTCCCTACATCGCCATACTCTTTTTACTATAATAAATATTTGTTTTATTTATATTTTGTAAAATTTTAATAAAAATTAGTTGTAATTTAAAAAAGTTTTATTAGTAGCATATGTCAACTTATATAAAAATTTCAAAATACTATATAAAAACTATATAAAAATGATCTATATGCTCTTTATCCTTAATTGCTAATCTGGATAAGATCGGCACTATTTTTATATTAGAATTTGGGGGAAATTACTATGTTTTTTACTATATGCTGAAATCTGACGTCGGTCCAATGCAAAGTATTTTTTTTATTAAGTTAACAGCTCATGTCAATTAATTGTAAGTTGTAGAGCTCACTGAGACGCATCCAATAGTAGTTAGAGTATTCAATTCGACCCAGTGTATGCTGAGATATCACCAAAAAACGATTGGCCGACTATATAAAATTCTATGTAAACAAACTAGAAATTTTATATAGTCGACCAATCATTTTTAACGATATCTCAGCGTACACTGGGCCGATTTGAATGATCTAACCACCATTAGATGCGTCTCATTGTGCTCTACAACTTTCAATTAATTGACATGAACTGTTAACTTAATAAAAAAATACTTTTCATTGGACCGACTTCAGATTTCTGCATATAATAAAAATTTATATTGTACTTATCCCCAAAATTTACTATTGTCCCAATATGGTAATAGTGCCGATCTTATCTGGATCATCAATTAAATAATTATAACCCATTTATAGTAACACAAATTTATTCTGATCTTTAGGATCCTGTGATTATGTTTTAATGATTTTGGGCTCATTAGAATTCTCTCATTAAGAGGATCATTTTGGTAGTTAAATCATTAAAATTGGCCCAATAAATTAGAACTTATTAACAATTAAATATTAATATTTAATTGTTAATAACTTCTAATCTATTGGACCAATTTTGATGATTTAACTACCAAAATGATCCTCTCAATAAGAGGATTCTAAAAGCCCAAAATCATTAAAATCCAATTATAGGATCCTAAGATTAGTATAAATCTGTATTACTATAAAGTTATAATTATTTAATAAATTATAGAACTTTTATAGTAACACAAATCTATTCTGATCACAGAACTTTGTGATTAGATTTTTATAATTTGGGGCTTTCTAAAATCCTCTTATTGAGAGCATCATTTTGGTAATTAAATTATCAAATTTGGTTCAGTATATCAAAAGTTATTAATAATTATGATAAATATTATTAATAAATCTTGGTCAAAAATAATTTTGTAACTTTGGCCAGAATTATGAAATTTGGCCAAAATTACACCTGATACTTCAACTGACCCATCCACCCACCCAGAAATCAGCTGATTTCTAAAAGCTCTCTTAGAGTTTTGTATTCAAAATAAGCTACTTCTTTGTTGTGTCTTAAATTACTTAAAATAGTAAATAACTCAAAATAAACTACTCTGGATTTTTTTATTAAAAATCAGCAAAAAAAGGTAGCTTATTTTTAGCAACATATAGTATATGATTAAAATACTAATATTTATTACTTAATATCTATTTACTATAGAGGCTTACCATACTTTTAGATAATATATTTAGTTAAATTTAATTGGCTAAAATTTTTTATAAAATAAGATTTGGCTTGACTTTTCTACCTCCTAAAATATTATCTAATAAATGTTAGTACCCTTATTGCTATAGCAGTATTTTACTAAATTTTATAATATTATATTACTAATAGATTATAATTTTTGGCTCTAAATAAGCATATTTAAAAATATAATTATATACTGAAATATTATATATTTCCAAAAATAAGCTACTCTAAAAATAAGCTATCTTTTGGTTTTTTCAAAAATTTCAAAAAATCTATTAATAGTTTTATTCATCAGCAAAAATATATATGCGTAAACTTGCGCAAGTTTTTACGGTATGTAAGAAAATCGTAAACTTACGTAAAATTTAGCATAATACTATGTAAGTCTTATGATGTATAAAAAAATTGTAAATTTACATAAAAATTTTATGTAAATTTACGTTTTTTTTATGCACTGTAAAACTTGCATAGTTTTACACTAAACCTTTTACATAAGTTTATGATTTTCTTATATATTGTAAAAACTTGCGAAAGTTTATACTAAATTTTTTACAATTTTTTTATGAACTGTAAGAAATCGTAAATTTATGCTAAATTTCTTACATAAATATTCGAACCCTTTCGAAATATTTTTGGACCAGAATCAATAGATCTGTGACCTGGATCACGCATTGGACTAATTTTTCGAAATAGCTCGAAATAGTTCGATGAAGTTCAAATTCTGTACTACAAGATCAGATTAGATCTTTTGTTTATAATTAGATCTTCTATTTTGTTTTTTTTTCACTTTTTTGTTTTTCATTTTTTGTTTTCGTTTGTTTTTTGTTTTTGTTTGGTTTTTTTGTTTTCGTTTGTTTTTTTTATTTTTTTTATTTATTTTTTTTAATTATTTTATTTTATTTTTATTTCGGCACTTTACAAGAAAAACAACTACTTTTCGAAACCCTGCGCATGCCAACTACGACTTCTGATACTTTTAAGAACACATCCCAGCAATTTCTAAATTTTCAAGAACGCTTCTTTAGAGAAATGGCGCAAGTTTTCGCAAACGTTCGCAAGTTTTGCAAGTTTTTGCAAGTTCTTGCAAGGTTTCGCTTCATTTATTTTTTTGTTTCATAGTTTTTGCTTTTGTTTTTTTTTGGTTTATTTAAAATTTTTTTATTAATTTATTTTATTTCACACTTTGCGAGAAAAAAACCAACAACTTTCGAAACATTGCGCATGCCAACTACGACTTTCGACACTTTCAAGTACACATATCAGCAATTTCTAAATCTTTAAGAATGCTTCTTTAGAGAAATAGTTGCAAGTTTTTGTAAGTTTTTGCAAGTTTTTGCAAGTTTTTGCAAGTTCTTGCAAGGTTTCGTTTCATTTATTTTTTTATTTCGTGTTTTTTGTTTTTGTTTTTTTGGTTTATTTTTAAAATTTTTATTAATTTATTTTATTTCGGCACTTTGCGCAAAAAACAAGAACTTTTTGAAACCTTGCGCATGCCAACTATGACTTCTGACACTTTCAAGAACACACCCCCAGCAATTTTTAAATTTTCAAGAACGCTTTTTTAGAGAAATGTGCGCAAGTTTTTGCAAGTTTTTGCTAGTTTTTGCAAGTTCTTGCAAGGGTTCGCTTTATTTTTTTTGTTTTTGTTTTTTTTGGTTTATTTTTAAATTTTTTTATTAATTTATTTTATTTCGGCACTTGCGAGAAAAACAACAACTTTTTGAAACCTTGCGCATGCCAACTACGACTTCCGACACTTTCAAGAACACACTCCCAGCAATTTTTAAATTTCAAGAACGCTTCTTTAGAGAAATGAGCACAAGTTTTTGCAAGTTTTTGCTAGTTTTTGCAAGTTCTTGCAAGAGTCGCTTTATTTTTTTTTTTTGTTTTGTGTTTTTTGTTTTTGTTTTTTTTGGTTTATTTTTAAATTTTTTTATTAATTTATTTTATTTCGGACTTGCAAGAAAAACAACAACTTTTCAAAACCTTGCACACGCCAACTACAACTTCCGACACTTTCAAAACAATAAAAAACAAAAAAGCGAAAATAGCTAACTGTAGGGTGGGCGAAAATAAGTGTATAGGGCTAGTTTTTTGTATAGTAATAGAATTAGGTGCGACGAAGTGCGAAAGTAGTTTAAAATATTTGTAATAATGTAAAAATAATACATAATATATAATAAAGTATGTAATATTAATTAAAAATATATATTTAATAAATGTAAAATATAATATATAATAAGGGCGCTGACAGATATTACGTAATATTTTTAGGGGGGAGGGGGTAGCTGGGTATAATATACAATATATATACTTCATATATGATATGGGGGAAGGGGGTAACCCCCTTAATAAAAAAATATTACGTAATATATGTCAGCGCCTAATAAAAATAAAAAATTAAAAATTTTATATTAAATTGCGAAACCATGCGAAATATTGCGAAACTCTGTAAAAAAGCATGATTATGTAAATATGTATCATTTATTTATTTTTTAAAAAATTTTGAAAATTTGCGAAAATTTGCAAAATATTGCGAAACAATGCGAAAACATCACAAAATATACAAAAATATTACTCCTGTGATCCTGCAACCCCAAAGGGTCATTTTTTTTATTTCGCATTGTATTATAAAATTTTCGAAATATTACAGCAATAACTTACGTAAGATTACACACTGATGTACTATAGTGTAAACTTACATAATTATTACCCTTACGTAATACTCTGAACTAATCATAAGATTTTTGCAAGTTTACACTCGCGTAAAAACTTGCGAAGGTTTACGCATATTTTTTTTGCTAATATATTATTAGATATGTTTAATCAGTTAGAAAAAGAAGTTACAGAATTTAATAATAATAAAGGAAATGCGTGGATGCAACCATATGTTGCTTCAGAAAAAGACAGCCATTAATTCTTATCATTGTTACAAATCTTATGAAATGTTGCCACATATTAAAGGAAGCAGGTGAGTTGGTTTATATGGATACAACAGCTGGGCTTGACATTCTTAATACTCCTCTAACAATTCTCTCGACAAGTACACCTGTTGGTGGTCTACCTCTTGCAGTAATTATTACATCAGATGAGACAGCAGAAACCTTTTCAAAAGCATTAGATATATTAAAGCACATAATTCAACCCATTGCATTTGGTGATCGTGGATTTCTAATTGGGCTACAAATAATAATAACAGATGATTGTAAGGCAGAAAAAATTGCATTGCAAAATACTAGGAAACATGCAAGCTTGTTCTTATGCGTTTTTCATTTTTTGCAAGCGATGTAGAGGTGGCTTTGGAATGGCAATCATAATATCTATAAAAATGACCGTGCAATACTAATTGAACTTGTAAAAAAAATAGTTTTTTCAAGATCAGAGGTAGCACTTAACCAAGCATACATAGAATTAACAAATAATCAAACCTATTTAAAATATTCCAACTTCCAAAATCATTTTAAAATTTCTTGGAGTCGTCATTTTAAGTGGGCTATTGCGTTTCGCCAAGGGTTATCAATTCAGAATAATAATACCAACAATTATGCAGAAGCTGGCATTAGAGTTTTGAAAGATATTATTTTTAGTCGAGTACAAGCATATAATGTTGTGCAGATTTTTCAATTTATCATAAATACAATGGATCTTTATTACGTTCGTAGATTATTAGCTATAGCTCATAACAAATTAGATAGCTTTATAGCACTTCGCTTTCGACTTACAGGATGGCAAATTGGAATAAAGGATGATATCGAAGTTGTGGATCTAGATTTAATGATATTTAGATATAAGAGTAGTAAAGATCAGAATAGGTGATATCGTATTGATATGAGATTTGGAACTTGCGAATGTAATTTAACAGGTGGGCCATATAAACACCAAGCTTCTGTAGCAAAGCATTTTCATATATGTGGATTAAATCAGATACTCACAATGTTAGCAAGTAAACGATATCATTATGCTTATTTAGCACTAGGTAAAAAACACAAGCCACTTAGTTTTTACGCAGATTTTTATCAGGAACAGATTGAAAAGGATGAACATGCATGTTTAATAGAAAATAAAGAATTAATATTCAATAATGCCACTATAATAAATAATAATAATAACAAAGAAAATGTAGCTTTACTTGGACCTTCATCTTCTTCCAAAAATATTGATGATAATAATAATGCTTATCCCTTAGATTGTAGTAGAACACAGGCAAATTTGCCTGCGTTTTTGCACTTTTTTAGCTCTGATTTACTTTTTAAAATACTAAAATAATTAAATAAAACTTTGTACAATTATATTTGAAAATAAGGATTACTTTTTTGCAAAATTAGTTTTTATATTATAAGAAAATAAATTATAGTTACATATAAGCTGAAAATAAATAATTTTAAGAAAAAATTTTTTTAAAAAATTTTATTACAATTTTTCTGCGATCTTATTTAGTTTTAGTTTTAGAACTATAGTTCTTAAGACAATATTGTAGTTTATATAAAGGATGACAACTTTCATTATTGCAACTTTAATAATTTACTTGTAAAAATTAAGACTTGTATTAGAAGTAAAGATTTTTTTTATAGACGGGAACATATAAAATTTGAAAAAATCTAAAGAAAAATTTTAATAGTAAAAATGCCAATACAAGAACTTTAAACATTTATTATATTAAAGTTTTCTAATGATTTTAAAAAAATTTTATAACAAAGTTACTAAAACAAAACTTAAAGAATATTTTTTACTTAGAAAAGATATGGCTAAAATCAATATTTAAAATTTTATTAAAAATTTTAAAATACGCAGGCAAATTTGCTTGTGTTACAATCTAAGGGATAGTAATGATAATGTTAACGATAATAATGTTGATAGTGATGACAGTACTAGTAATAATGATAGTAATAATGTTGATAGCGATGATAGTACTAGTAGTAACGACAATAATAATATCGATAGTGATGACAATACTAGTAGTGACAATAATAATGATGATAGTGATAGAAAACACGATAATAGTAATGACAATACTATAAGCAAGCTTTGTTGGTTCTATAATAATCTGGAAGATCTCCTAAAGCAAAATGTTCCTGAATTAAATAATAGCATTCAATGATTTGTAAAATTATATAAAAAACATCGCTTTAAAAAAAGATACTTATGTTCTTCCATTTGTAGTATCCTTTTTCAGACCTGTGATAGAGATGCAGGTCGAATCATGGGTAATAACCATCGGCCTGGTGGAAAAAGAATACAGGTTCAAATTGCTGCTACTTCACGACATAAAGAAGGTTCAAAGTGTGGAATCAAGAAGATATGTCAAGGAAGACCAAGGAAAAAATCGCAAAATAATGATGCTAAAACACAAGAATTTGACTGTTTTAATATGCCAACATGAAAAAGATACCACAAGAAAAGCGCATATAACTTAAGCAAGGCTTTATCAGAGAATCGACCTAATGGTATAAAATAAAATAGTATTTTTTTAAAAAATACATTTTTTTACGAATTTTTCTCAAATTTGATCAATATTTTCTTTGAACCTTTGCCACTAGTTCTGGTAATATGAACTGTGTTTTGAGTTAAACAAATTTGGAAGGTATTAAATAAAAATTGGGTTCAATATCTTTTCTTCTTTTTCTGAAATTAATAAATTTATATCTTTGGTTTTATATAATCGATATATATATAAAATAAAATCTATCAGTTTAATCGATTTTGTAAATTTTCTATTTTATGCATGTGATATTGTTATACTACATCCGGTTGAATATTGTTTCATGATCCAAACCGGGCACAGATTCAAAATTCGCTAGGCACTTATCCGTGATCTGCCAGAGTAGATTTCGTCTCATGAATATTAGGGTATCTATATACCTCTGATTATTAGATCACTGACGTGGATCTACAGTCAGTTATAACCATCAATTTTTTCTTTAAAACTTCTTCCAGGCAAAGATGTTAACTAACAATAACTGCATATAGAACTAAAAAAAAAATTCAGGGTGTGGCGACTTAGAGAAGCTGTCTGGTTGTCACTCCTCCAAGCAGCAGGTCTAGAGTTCAAATCTCACTGGAGACGAATTGGAAAATAGGTCTGTGTTACGGTAACATTTGTTCATTGATCGGTCGGGTATATTACTTGTAACCTTGGTACCACTATCTTGAATGGAAGCTTTGGCGTAGTTGTGTAAGTTATACAGACAAATCCAAGGGACCGGAACAATTGAAACCCGTTTGGCAAGTCCCAAGTGGAGAGGTAGCTAGACTTACGATGGTACCGGGGAAAAGAATCTTGGCGGGAACTGACCGGAAAATCTGGACGGGCAAGGCAAAGAGGACCCACCAACCTGGCCGCCGGAGTCGCACCGAAGTAAAAGGTCATGTGTTATAGAAGCATGAACCAAGGAAAGGGAGACCTTAGGCACCTAAAGCCTGGCAAACCAATCCTTCCGGGCCAACTGGATTGGTAATCTGGAATGACTGAGGAAAAGAATCCAAAGAGTGACTGACCGAGTACTGGGGTTTAGTGAACTTCGCAAGGGCAGACGGAACTGACCGACCAGCAAAAAGTAGAAGCATGGAGGTGTGTACGTGTCAAAGCCCAACGGAGCTCTGGGTGCACCTATATGGGAGTCTTAGGACGTTAAGAGGATCTGGAACCACCAGTAACAGGTATAGCTGGTAAAGTGCATATAGTGGTAGAGTCAGGTTGGCCGAGCCTCATGATGCCATCCAACTATATCAGGGACTGGAAGCTTCGGTGAAACATGCCTGGGTACTTGGCACCATAGTGGAAAGTACAGTCGGTCGCACATTCTCGAATTCAGAACGTTAAATCCTGGGTCCCCAAGTTGCAGGAAAATCGGCTAGTTGCGGCAGCATGCAGGCTTGAGATACTTACCCAATGTGGTAAAGGCAGCTGCATGGCTTGAGATACGAACTCCCGAGAAGTACGCTAGTAAGGAAACAGGTATACCAATTTGGAAGCAGCAAGCGCCTACCTGGAATCACATACACCAAATTGGGAGTAATGATAGTAGGAAATGTGGGTAAAGTGGCGGACATGTGAATACTAACTGTTGGTTGGGGAAAAGGGACGTCCAAAACCAGGCTAGCTGTATAAATGGGAATATGGTAGGCTCTGGTAGGTTTAGGTTATGGATAAAATAGTCCAAGTCTCGACACTTAGTAGATAGTATAATAATTGTAAGCAATATATTGTAACGATTAATATACACTCAATAAAGTTAGAGGCATGACCTCACCTTAACAACAAAAAAAAAAATAAAAAAATTCTTGACAAATATATAAAAGTGTGATAAGAAGGAACAAAAACAAAGAGGTAAGTAAAAAAGTGCGAAAAAACTACAAAACCTAAACAAAGAAACAAAGATAAATGGACAGATAAAAAAAGCAAAAAAAAAGCCAATGGTATGACATATATATTTTGAAGAAAAAGAAAATAAAACATAAAAAAAAAGAAAGTATAATCAACAATAAAAATTATATAATACTGCGCAAGGAAACGCCTTGCCAAAGTATTATATATACATAATAGAAAAAATAAGGAAACAATCTGGAATTTAGTTCCGCAAATTTGCCTATTCTACCGCGCCACATCTTATTACACATTTGTTCCTGTTTATCTACATGCATACCTTCTTCCCGATTTGGATAGGAACAACAATGCTGATTTTTTGGAGAGGGTATGCTGGATTTCTGACTTTCCATTCAAAATTCCAGAGAAAAAACTTCAATCGAGAATATGATAGTAGGTGTATAGTCAAATATGCTCTTGCAACCAAAAAGCCTTAAAGAGAGTATTAAAAAACTCATTTTTTAGTGCCAAGCTATAAAACCTTCATCAATGAAAGAAAACTTCCACCAGAATTTCTTGTACCAAGGGTGCCTACTGCTAGTTATCTTGTACAACCAACGCTTCTGGCTTGCGTGCTGAATATATAAAAGAGTCCTCAAACACAAAGAAAAAAGTTAATCTTTATAAAAACCAGTATTAATAGCTGCTAGGGTTCCACAATTTGATTTGATCTTCAAATATTTGAATCAAATATTTGATCAAATTCAAATTTGACTATATTTGATTTGATCAACTTCAAATATGGACAAATTTGATTTGATTTGAAAATTACTATTAAAAATTCAAATTCAAATCAAATTCAAATTCAAATATTTGAATCAAATCAAATTCAAATCAGGGTCAATTTGATTTGATCAAATTCAAATTGATCCAATATTTGATTTAATTGAATTTGAGGAACCCTAATAGCTGTTTTGTCTTTTACTAAAAAAATTTTTGTTTTTCTTTTGTCCGGAAATTTGTACCTACAACTAATTAATTAGTTTGATTTTTAATTTGTATTACTATTTTAAACTTAATACTATTTTTAGTTTTTGTAATTATATATTAATTTAAAAGTTCCCATAGATGCAGCTACCACTTCACTAAAAGATACATCCTTAGTAGTTAGTGAAGAAAATGATGTAAGTAGGCAGGTGGTAAAGCCTATTTATCTGGAAGATTTAGATTATGATGGTCCTCTAACGCTTAACCAGAGGACTTCTGAATCTTGCGGAGCTGTGCAAGCCGGGCATACGGTGAGCGCTATAGAAGACATTGCACCAAATATCTCAGAACCAATATCATCATCTCCCTCTGAGATATTACTTCCTAACCCCAACAATTTAGTGCTAACTTATCCTGATAACAAATTGCTACCAGATAATAATGCTAGTACTTCAAATACCATTTCATCATATCACACTGAAATACCACTCTTGCATTATACACATTCTTTATTATCTATACAACAATACGGCTCTATCTACCCTAAATAACAAGAGATATATGATGAATATGAATTGTTACCAGATGATTCTGACAATAATTCTAGCTTATCTACTAATAATATAGAAAGAACAAATATCAATTTTCATCCTAATCTACTCGAGATTTATGAACCATCAACATGCTACAACAAATTTTTATACTACTATAGATTACAATCTTTACCTTCACCACAAACTGTTGGCTCCTTTTTAACCTATCTACAAGAAGAATATCCTATGTTTTATAAAAAACAATATATCAGAATCTCTTTTAAAGAAAGCAGAATTGATTATGTATTTGAAGAAGCTCATATATATTTATTACATGAACACCTCTTACCTAATCACTTTTTTGTACCTTTTGAAGATCTAAGTTTTTATAATGACGTTCCACTTAAATCAAATCATAGTTCCGACTTGAGCTCCAGTCATAATAACTATTTTCAATTACCAACTTTTACCGATGACTTCTTTTACCCTACACTTTCTACTACTCCACTACCTAGTGATAGCTCACTAATTACAAACACCAACTCTCCATCTACACCAGCTCCTTCTGAGTTCTATACAGAATCAGAAATAATAGAGAAATCAGTAATTACTAATAACCAAATAGCAAACAATAACCATCCAATAACTACTAACAACTACATATCAAACAACAACTATACTCTACAACTTAATATTGCTACCCACAATGTCCAGGGTTACAATACAATTACCAAGCAGCAACTTTGGGAGGAATACTGTTTACAGCATAACTTACACATTACTGGTATTACAGAGACCAAAATCTTATCCAACAAATCTAACAAATTTCTTAACACAAATCACTTTACCTATTACTGGTCTAGCCTAGACAACTCTGCAGAGGGCACTGCAATTATGCTACACAACTCTATCAAATCTCATGTTTATAAAATACTAAGCCATCCTGGAGGTGCCATTGCTATTGATCTCTATTTTAAACATGACTTTAAATTTAGAATTATTTCTATATACCTCTCATTCACAAATCAAATCTACAGAAATAATACTCAACAGGCTACAATTCAATGGATTCAGCAAGCTTTATCATCCAATATTCATCCTATTATCATAGAAGACTTTAATGCATCATCTACTTTCTCAACATCTAATATAGCCAAAACTCAAATCTTTCTTTCCTTCACAACAATAATATGTATGACCTTGCTGATCATTCTAATAACTTGGAACACACTTGGACAAGTAGTCGATACTCTAGCAGAATTGACTATATTTGGGCTCATGATTCAATAATTCCTTTTCTAACAAAATTTTCAACTCATAGTTCAATTACATCTACTAATAGCGACCATTTAATTTTGCTTTCTCAATGGATTTTTCCTTTTGCTCTATCTAACAAACTTCGATACAAAACTAGAAGCAAACACAGAGTCTTTAACTACAAAGCAATGACCAAGGAAACTTGGGAAGAATTTTCAAATCAAATTAATTACAATCTTAGTACCTATAACATACCCTCTACCTCCCATACTGATAACTTTCTAGAAAAGTTATGGCATCAAATCCAAACTAGTATTATTCAGGCAGCAGTTCAAATTATCCCTAACAAAAAATTCATATAGTCCACAACTTTTATCACACATTTACATCTAAGGCAACAGAGCTGTATAATGATCTTAAAACAATTGGCAGTATCATATATCAAACTAAAAACTTTATACATAATAACATGCCTATTCCATCTGATCTTCATAACAAAATTCAATATATTAACCAAAAACACAATTTTCAAATTAATTTTCTACTCTCTAACAAACAATATTTAGCACAATGGATCTTAGATACAAATCAGATTTTGAAAACTTTATATAATGCTCGCAATCTTGAAAATGCAAAATTTCTAAGAGAACACATCAATACTGCTATCTCTAACAGATGTGACAGACTTCTTACCAACCCTACCAAAATAATCAATAGTATTCTCAACCGCCATACAGATCCTGTTCATTTTGATAATATCAAAACAAACAATGATCTAATTACAGACCCTATATACAAATTAAGAGCCATATACAACAACACTTTCAGCAATGAACTTCATACAGGCCTTACAACCAAGAAATTTTCAATCAGCATTGGTATAATGACTACTTACCACTACGATCTGTCAACCCTCAATGGTACTTCACTGCACATGATCCTATAACATTAGAAGAAATAACATGTACCATTAATCAACTACCTAACAATAAGGCATGTGGACCATCTGAAATTAGCTATGAAATGCTAAAACATATTGGTCCTAATGCACTATTAGCTATTACTACTCTTTTTAACAAATGCTTATCTACTGAACATATTCTCAAACAATGGAAAGATAGTCGCATTTTTCCAATTTCAAAAAAAACAAACATTTGATGGCAATCTACACAATACTTGACCTATTAGCCTCATTGAACATATTAAAAAAGTTTATACTAAAATTCTTACCAATTATCTCAATAGCATATTTACAAAACACAAAATTTTAAATTCTCATAACTATATTGCTTTACCTGGTAATAGTACTAATATTCCTATTCATATACTTAATAACTTTATTGAGGATGCTACATGCAATAAACGGGAAATATGGATACTATCACAGGATATGAGCAAAGCTTATGATTCCGTAAACTTAGACCTTTTTACTAAAGCACTTTATAGAATCCAAATGCCATCTCAGCTTATTCAAATTCTTACCGATCTTCTCACTAATTGCTTTAACAAAGTCATAACAAACTTTGGACTTATACTACCTTACCCTGTACAAGATGGAATAGATCAAGGAGAAACAATTATTCCACTCTTCTGGCGCATCTATTATGATCCTCTTATTCACAAAATATCTACATCCTATCCAGGATATACAACTTCAACTACTTGGACATCTCATATACTACAACCCAACTCACATAAAATGCAAATCTCAGCATCAGTTTTAGCATACATGGATGATACCCTATAGCTTGCCCAATCTTTCCAACAACTGCAACAAATTTTACAAACAGCTGAATCCTTTTACACAATGGCACAAATACAAGTTAACCCGCAAAAATCTATACTCACATCTAATACTAAACATGTACTACAATTACCCTTTATGAACTCTACTATTTCTGCTCAGCCACCAAATGTGCCTTTTAAATTTCTAGGATGCTGGTTCACAGCAAATCTTAAGTATAATATACAATCTAAATTAATCCTTCAAGAAATTTTTGACTTGGCCAATATATTACAAACTAAACAAATTATAGACAAACAGGCTGCATATATCATTAATACTGTATTACACGTCACTCTGGTTATATCGACATTCTCTAGCAATGGAAAACTTGTCGATATATCCAGATGTCAGTTTAATAAGCATCTCTATCTATACTGACAATATATTGATATTGCGTAAATATGTCAGCTTAGGCAGAGGTAAATTTTTTTGTTTTCACCAAGCTTATACTAAGAATAATAAACTTGGCAAAATGAATTTATTTTAGCACAAAATGAATTAGTTTTATGTTTAGCATAAAATAAATTCATTATATATTTGCATAAAATAATGAAATGAATTTATTTTATGCTTATTGTTTCATGCTAAGCTTAGTATAAAGCAAATTTAAAAAATTAATTTGATTGGTACACCTATAACGACAGTCAGTTTATAAAAATTGTCGCTATATTCAGCAATAAAAATTATCTTAAATAATTTTTTAATATTAAAATTGTCGTTATGTCGTTATAACCAATATCTCTTATAATTGTCGGTATAACCAATGAATTTTTAACATTATAGATTTTTTTTGAAAAAAGTGTCGATATAACCAGCTGTCGGTTAATCCAGCTGTTGGTATAACCAGAGTGACATGTATTACCTATTTTAGAATATCGCATTCACAATATAGTCCTTTCACAAACTACATGCAACAAAATTTTGTTCAAATACTTAACAATTGCAAAACACAAAGCCAAACTCCCTAGAACAACACCTAATAGCACCATGCTTAACCATAATATATATGGCATCAAAAATATCTGGGATATTCAACTTCAGCATTATATTTCTAATTTCCTTACTAGACTTAATAACCAAGACCTTCTTGGTACAAGCACACATATTAGACTACAACAACTACAAAACAATCTTTGGTCTACTATTAATATTCTTGCACACCCTAATCCAATAATTGATGGACCCAACAAACATACTACAACTTTTAAAATCATACAACTATTAAGACATCTAAATCTTACAATTACCATCAATCCCAAGCTTTCATTACCACATACTATTAACCACCCTTACAAACCATTAGAAGATATTCTTAATACACATTCACTTTATTCAATATTTAAATAACAATTACAGAAAAAAAGAATTCTGTACATAGAACAACTAACTTCAGCTGACAATTCTACACTCCTAGCTTGGCAACACATCTCATCAAGAGTAAATTATTTACCAACTGGTAAACAGCCAAAATGGTTTTCCATATTGGAAAATACTATTTTGGCTAATCATACTACTCAAACCATACAGTCAAACTTACAACTACCTTTAGTTAACTCTCTAGCTTTTAATACTGGCCATTATACTACTAAATCTAATACTTGGCTAATTACATATCTTGATAACAATATTATTATTGGCAAAGCCCGCAGGTTTAACTCAGACTCAAACACCATTTCAATTACACACTGGCTACCAAACTTCGACTACCAGCATACAGAACTATATATTACCTGTACACCTTGTTTGGGATGCAACTTTAATTTCTTCCGTATTCAAAATCATTGCACCTTTAATATTTTTGCTACTTTATCTACCAAATTTCTAGGAAAAAAAAACTACACTTCATCCTCTAACAAACTGAACCTTCATGCAAATTACCTTGATCTTTTATACTCAATTGCTTTTCGTAATCCAAGCTATATCCCATCACCACCAACTATTCCAATATATTAATCCAATCTATGAAATATTTACTATAAACCAAGCCTCCAAGCTACTTTACCAACTTGCTTAACTAACTCTACTCAATCTGAATTTATATTCTATACTGATGGATCGGTTAAAAATATTTCAACAGAGCAATCACTATGGGCATTGGATGGACACAAATTGCTAATAACCAAACAATCCAAAATTTTACAGCCCAAATTCAATTTTGGCCATCATCATACAAAACTAAGCTAGTGTTAATACTCTCTGCTATTAGCACATGCCCACGGCACAGTACTATTCATATCTATACAGACTCACAATCAATTATTTCCAAATATTTTAAACTTATATCTAAACCACTATCTGCTCACAAAATCTTTTCTTATAACTACTGGCCAATTTGGCACATACTTCTTAATCTTATCAAATCATATTCATATCAACTACATTTACACAAAGTAAGAGCACATAGTGATAATATATACAACAATATAGCTAATAACTTAGCACAACAACACTTGTCATCACCTGTCCTTTCACTTAACTACAACAATATTTACAATCCTTTATTTGCACTCCAATATAAACAATACTATATAGAACAACCTACTCGACGTACAATTAAAAATATCTGTAATGCTCATACAATTTTCAATATGGTCATCTCAACACTATATGGAAACCATTATACCAATATCACACCAAATTGATTGGAATGCCATGTGGCTTTTCCTAAACAACAATCATAAAAGATCATACAACTATACTAACTTTCAACTAAGCAATTCCAAAACATTTCGCATTAAAAACCTTCTT
>QKWP01001220.1:0-17451 GCA_003550325.1 Gigaspora rosea | reverse complement strand
CACCAAAAAAAAAAAAAAAAAAAAAAAAAATTAATTTAAAAGTTTTACTAAAACACACCTATGGTGTTTTACACCATGTTACACAAACTATTAAAATAGCCAATCAAAATTTAAGATCAGGCGTAACAAAAAAAATTTCTTGCTAAATTTTGTATATACTAATGCCCCAATAAAATCCCCTAACCCTAAAGTAATTAAAATTGTAAAATTTATTTTTTTGTTTTTGTTACATGGATTTGCAAATCTAATTTACCTATGGTAGTAAAACACCATAAGTGCGTTTTATAATAATTGTTAATTTAAAAATTTGTTGCTCCAAATTTATACTGGTTTCTGGTTTCTAGTATAGATTAAATATAAGATTCCAATTAGAATCCCAGACCTAATTTACTAAGTATGTTTTAAAATATAGCACTTCCAGTTATATACTGCAGGATGCTTAAAGCTTCACAAATTTTAATAGCTAATAATATTTAATATAAAAACTATATTACAAAAAACAAATCACGCTAATTTGCTATAACTTAGCAGCCTTATTTTTTAAAAAAAGTATTGTAATTAATGTGTTTAAAAGTATAGTATTTAACATAAAAATTTAGCTTGAAGTAGGACCAGTCACATGTTTTAGTTTACTGCTATTTAGGGATGGTAAAGTCCGGTCCAGTCCGGTCTTGGTCCAACAACTTACAGGTCCTAATATATAGACTTAAAGACCAAGTCTTTTATAACTAGTCCTAGGACTTTATTAACTTAAGTTCAGTTCATAACTTGGTCCAGAATAGTCCTAGACTATGTTCATCTTACATATTTGTACTCAAATTTTATATTTGTATCATATATTGTATAACTTAATATAACGAACAACCAAAGTTAAATCACCACCAAAAAAAATTTCAGGTTATATTCTAAAAGTTTACTAGATAAATTATACTTTCGCTTTTACAAAAATTTTATTAATAAGCATCATATCATATTCATTGATATATTGTGATTATTAAATCATATAATCTGAATTTTTTTTGGATAGCGATTTAACTCCGGTTTATAACAAACCTCGATATAACGAACACTAATTGCATAACGAAGGCAATTTTAAATTTTTTTGAAATTTAAATTAGCCTTGATATAACAAAACTATTAGTAAAGTTTTTATATACTAAAGAAAAATTCCATCTCTAGAGCTTTGTTATATCATATATTTGGTTTGAGTAAATATATATATATTTTTTTTTTAATATTAAAGGTGTAGCTCCTGCCCCAAACTTTATTAATACTTAAGCAAATTGACATATGGCGGTGCCTTTTATACAGTACATACATATTATATACAAGTATTGAGACTAGGACTTTAGGCTATAAAACCTTTTATCCATGGCTAAAACCCACCAGAGCCTCCCATATTCCCATTTATATAGTTGACCTGGATTTGTAAGTCCCTTTTCAACCAACAATTAGCACCCACATGTTTGCCACTTTACCCACATTTCCTAATTTATCACTTCCAATTTGGTGTGTGTTGCCAGGTAGGTGCTTTATGCTTCTAAGTTGGTGTACCTAAAATCTGGTTACCAGAAAATCTCTTACTAGCGTACTTCTCAAGGGTTCGTATCTCAAGCCATGCAGCTGCCTCTACCACATTGGGTAAGTATCTCAAGCCTGCATACTGCCGCAACTAGCCGGTTTCCTGTGACTTGAGGACCCAGGATTTAGCGTTTTGAATTTGGAAATGTGCGAACAACTGTACTTCCCGCTATGGTGGCAAGGACCTGGGCATTCGCAAATGCTTCCAGTGCCGAATATAGTTGGATGGCATCATGAGGCTAGGAAGAACCCGATCATCACTGCATGCACTTATACCAGCATATACCCATATTGGTGGTCCCAAATCCTCTTAGCGTCCGAAGACTCGCATATGGGTATGCCCAGAGCTCCGTTGGGTCTTGACACGTACATGCCTCTATGTTTCTGCCTCTTATTGGCCGATTAGTTCTGTCTGCCCTTGTAAAGTTCACTAGACCCCAGTACCCGGTCAGTCACTCTTTGGATCATTTTCCCCAGTTATCCCAGACTACCAATCCAGTTGGCCCGGAAGGATTGGTCTGCCAGGCTTTAGGTGCCTAAGATCTCACTTTCTTTGGTTCATGCTTCTATAACACATGACCTTTTCCTCCGGTACGACTCTGGCGGCCAGGTTGGTGGCCCCCTTTTGCCATAGGGGCTCTTGCTCGTCCAGTTTCCCGGTTAGTCACCACTAAGATCCTTTTTCCTAGTACCGTTGAAAGTCCAGCTACCTCTCCACTTGGGACTTGCCAAATGGGTTTCAATTGTTCCGGTCCCTTGGCTTTAACCAAGGTTACAGGTAATCTACCCGACCGATCAATGAACAAATGTTACCGTAACACAGGCCTATTTTTCAATTCGTCTCCAGTAGGATTTGAACTCTAAACCTGCCGCTTGGGGGGTAACAACCAGACAGCTTCTCTATGTCGCTACACCTATTGAGTAAATATTTTCATATATGAATTATTTATATATATTATAGAATAAATTTATTTGAATTTTTTTTTATATTAGGACTTTTTTAGGACTTATTGATTTAGGTCCCAAAATCAAGACCCGGTTTTTGAAAATTGAGTCCAAAGACCAGGTCCTAAAGTCCAGGGCCTAAGGACTTTACCAACCCTACTGCTATTGGCTAATTTAAAATTAAAATTAAATTAAATTTAAAATATTTTTTTTAAAAATTAATTTTTAGCCAATTAAAATGCAAGAATTCACAAAGACATCAAATTTCAATAAGAAATTTCTTTGAAAATAGGACAAAATTTAGAATGTAGCCTTTAAGTGTTCTGCTCCGTACAACCACTGGCGATAAATAGCAAAATTCATTTATTTAAGCTTTAACTTTGCTTTCAAGCTTTGGAATTTATTTATTTTTAGATTTTCTATATCTGATATACTAGTATTTTTTGTTTATATAAATTTGATTTCTAATGCCCGTTATTTTTATTAATATTCAACGCTATTTTAAACTCAAGCATTGAAGCTTTAACTTTGCTTCCAAGCTTTGGAATTTATTTTTTTTTTTAGATTTTCTATATACTATAGTATTTTTTGAATTTTACATAAATTTTGAACAAAAAAATCTTTATAATGCTCGTTATTTTTAATATTCAACGTTATTTCAAATTACCAATTAATATAATTCAAAAATAGTTTTAAACATTTGTTAATCAAGCAATCTTCAAAGAGCTAGTTACGGCTTAAGTTGTAACATCAACGGGACGATTCTACCGCATCACTATGAAGCGCAGTAAATTAACATACTTTGCTTCGTTATTTATTTTACGTACGTGCAGTAAAAATGGCGAGATAACGATAGCATTATCACCATTTAGATTTTCGGAATTTTCGGAGAACTTACAGTAATTCCTATGGCGGATCCAAGCTGGCACACATTTTCCGGATGCCTAATACAACATTATGAATTCATACGTGTTTCTTGCGTCTGGCCCATTAATTGTCTTCACCATTATGTTGACATAATAATTGAACCCGCCTAATATATTTATACTATACTTGATTGGTAATTGTGCTCGGAAAAATTTTTACGTATATCAATATATATATGTCGATATACCTTTGAAATAACAAACCATAATTCAAAAAAAAAAAAAGATGGAAGATACACCTGTTAATAGGGTACTTATAATATTACCATTTTATATGTTATAAAACATTATTTTATACATTCATACTTTGTAATGTTAAATAAAGGCTCATGCTTTCGCAAACGCAGCTGAAGAATTTGAAGAGAAAGAATTGTGGGCTAAGGCGATGGAAGCCCATTTTCGTGCCGCTGGTATACAAGCATATTCTTCCATTACTTTTTAAAGACGCAAGGAATTTAAAAATTCCGAAAATTTTAAGTATTTACGTGAATTAATGCATATATGCTTTTTTTAAAATCTAATAGATCAATTTGTTTTGGCGATAAATTATACTTCGGATCCGGAGGTAAAGTATTTGATCAATTGATTCCTTTTTTTTTAAAGCTTGTCCAGTTTTGTCTTATTCATGAATTTAAACCTTTTCAGGTAGTGCGAACTTTAAAATTGCTATACGCTACCCATAATCGACAAGGCAAAGAATTACAACGTCGTCTAGAAAAGCAAGCACAGCAATCTCCAAAACAACCACAAGAACGACTAAATACGCCAGCATCTCATAGAAGTCGATCAAAATCAGGTTCAGCTACACCAGATAAAAGTAATTCACAATCTAGAAAAGGTTCATCTTCTACGCAACCAACAACGTACTTGAGTTCTCAGCATGCTCTGGGTGTTCAGATACCATCTAATAATGATAATAATGATGAAAAGATAACTTCCGATCTGTTGAGATCAGGTTTGAATTCTTCTGTTGGTTCTAATAGTGGCATAAGACGGTCTGATTGTGTGTAGCATATAATATAAAGTTGTCTGTTTAAAGTATTGTTGTCAATCTTTTTTTGAACTTGTTATTTGCATGTTATAGCTACAACTTCAATGCGTGTTTCAAAAGAGATAATGACAACGTCGACTGCCCCAAGTATCTCGTTGGAAGGTTCATCCAGTTCTGAGAAAATTGGTGAATCTTATATGGTGTTGCGAGGAAATAATGATTCTACTGATGTTAGTGATAATGTTTCTAATTTTCATTGATCTTATCAAACTGATTTAACCTAATACAAACATTTCATAATTAGGATGATGATTCAGATCCTTTCAATAAATTTTGGGGAATTGTTGAAACGTTAGTTTCTAAAATATCCAATCCCTTAACAAACCCGGTTGCTTTTGCAACTGTACCTCTAAATGCATCTGAATATTCTCGAACGCCATTTGATCCAAATACTATTCACCCTCCTTTACCATTTGGTAACAATGTCAGTGATGTTGGTAGGCTCAAAATATTGTATATTCTTTTTCTATGTTTGGATAGTTAAATATATAATTTTTATATATATTTAATAGATAATGATTCAAAAGTAGATGAGTTAAATGCTGCTATGATGGAATCATTTTTTATTATACCGAAAGAACAAAGATTAACCGGCGCATCTGGCGGTTACTCTCGCCCACCGTCAACATTGTCACCTGGAACCCATTTCTCATCTAGGAGGTTAGACAATTTTTTGTTAAAATGAAATGAACAAAATATTAGATTATTTATTTTTGAATTTCTGTATAATAGAAATTCTTCAACAAAAACTTTAGAAGAATATGCGATGGAGAATGCACAACTTAAATCGGTCATAGATAATTTGACTAAAAGGATGATGACTTATGAAAAGGTGGGTAACCTTATTAGTTTATTAGTATCAATCTGGAAATTTTGTTTTTTTTGATCTACTTTTAACCAGCTTGTATAACAGGCCGCCGAAGAGAATAGTATGTTAAAAAGTAGCATTTTACAATTTAAAAATGACTATTTACAAAAACAGGTTTGAAAATAATATTTCTTATTTTTTCACTCCTAAATTGTTATTTAAATATTTTAATATTTTTACTATAGGCTAAACGGATCAAAGTTAGTCAAGAAATGCTGCGGTCGTCTTATGTAGCAAAACCGCTTTCACCTGAAAGTTCAACCGGTAATTATAAATTTCTTAAAAAATTCTAATTTCAATTCTAATTCCAATTCTAATTCCAATTCTAATTTAATGAAATACCTTTTACGTTCAAAGTTGGCAGTACGCAGTCTCTTCAAAAACGCATTAAAGAGTTAGAAGAAGAACTTCAACTCACGAAACAAAAACACGTTAAAGAGTTAGAAGAACATCAACTCACGAAACAAAAACACGTTAAAGAGTTAGAAGAACATCAACTCACGAAAGCAGAGTGTGAAAGACAGGTAATCGAAAATCAAATTTTATACATTTAATTTTATGCAATGAAATATATTTATCCTTATTATAATTTTTAGAAAACACTTGCGGCAAAATATAAGGACCGTTTGAATAAGATAAAAGAGAACGCAAGGAGCAAAAAGTTGGACAAGAAACAAGACGAGAATAAATCGAATGATCCATCGGCACTTCCTGACGACGTTTGATTATGAACTTATGGCCTATATGATTTATATGATTCATTTGGTCTTTGTAAGGGCTTATGACTTTATAATATACATAATTGGACAATATAAGTTAGCTATAAATAATTTTGTATAAAAAGCAATGTTAGAAACCAATCACTCATATTACTATCAACAAAAAGTATTAAAGTTAATAATAAATTATCAATTTGGCTAAGTTATTTTATTATTATTTTTTATGGTTGGTGTTTTTTATGTAATGTATAACTTTATATATATGCTTTAGAGATATATACATAATTAAAATGTACTAGGTAAATACATAGTATTGTATGTCCGGAGCTATTTAACTATACCAATGTTAAGAATACTGAATGTTTTTTAATTTTTCAAAAAATTTAACAATTCGAAAATAAGCTACCCCTCTGTTTTTTTTCATGTAATTTTTTGACCAAAAAAGGTAGCTTATTTTCGGGAATATACAGTACTCATTCCTAGTAACAAGCAAACAACGAACTTTGCAGCAAAATTGAACGAATATGGGCATATTTGGATAAGCAAAAGAAAAAAAAAATTACATGAGGTTAAGAAGTAAATGCATTCCGATATTTGTATGAAAATTAGTATAAAAAGAAAAGTACTTGAAATTCAAGGTTTTTTACTCAAAAAAAAAATATGTTAATGTGGTTATTGAGATAATGAAAGCAGAATGCAAATCATTATTATAGTCGTACTCCCATATAGTCACCTCCCTCATAGTCAGTCACATTTCCTATTTAATCACTTAAAAATTTGGTTCCAATTATATTAAATTATATTCAATTTCTTATATAAGCACTATTACAAAATTTTACAAATATAAATAATTTATTTCTATAAAAGTATAAAATCACAATTCTAACTTTTAAGCTTTTTTAAATAATAACAATATCACATTTTTAATAGCGAATTTACTAGCAGTATAACAAAAAATTACTATTTTACATATAGATGGTGGCCTTCTAAGGCTATATACATGAACCCTAACCCTAACCTTAACAATAAAGCCGAAAAGTTAATCCGAATACGCCACACCACGTGATGGTCATGTTACTGCAAAAGTGTCTAGACTCCTGGCGGGGCGATCCAGTATAATATATTAGCGTTAGGGTTAGGAATTATAGCTGATAGCAGTGTTTAAAATTTGATGTTCTCATGTTCTCATGAGAACACTAAATTTTTTTTAAGAACATTAATATTTAAAATAATGTTCTCTTATTTGAGAACATTTTGTACTGATAAAATGTTCTCAAAATATTATTAGTATTAGTTTTTTTTTACATATTTGAAGAAAAGATTTATAGTTGCAAAAAGTTAAATAAGTATATTACATGATCAATTCAACCAATTTAAATGTTCTAAATACCATTAAAATCAGTAAGCCTTTGTCTATAACTTTACTTAAAAGTTCAGGATAGGTTTATACAATAAAAATATATGCATATTTAAAAAATAAAATTCTATATATTGAGAACATTAAAAATTTTTTGAGAACATTAATACTCTAAATTTAGTTCCATAATTTTGAATTTGAATTTTAAACACTGGCTGATAGTATAGTATAGATTTAAAATTTTGGCCTATACTATACGGATCTGCTCACCTATACCATACTGATCTGTTATAATTTCATTCTCAATAGAGCAATCGAGTAATGCCAATGAAGGTGTTCTTCATTCACCCCAATGGCCAACCCAGCAGCAGGGACGGAAAATAATATCGATATTTTTGTTGTAATGATATGAACATTACAAATTTTGGGCAAAATTAAGATATAATTTGG
Organism: Gigaspora rosea; assembly: GCA_003550325.1. Taxonomy (NCBI): domain Eukaryota; kingdom Fungi; phylum Glomeromycota; class Glomeromycetes; order Diversisporales; family Gigasporaceae; genus Gigaspora; species Gigaspora rosea. The sequence continues at coordinate 9,554 of QKWP01001220.1, read as the reverse complement.
ATCGGGCAATTAGGGTTGTGTTAACACTTACATTCAAATATATAAGGTGTTAAAGCAGGCCAGCATTAAGAAATTCTGACCAGCATTAAGATGAAAAAGAAAGAAAATTTTTAATTTTAGGCCAAAAGCTAAAGCGGGCCAACTTTAAAAATATTGGCCAGCATTAGATTAGTGTAACATATGTAAGTTACGTACAGGTAAGTTAAAAATCCAACTTACGTAACAGGTAAGTTAGGATAAGTTATACAACCATACGGGCGAATGGAAGTCTTAAGTCTTTAGTTATTGATCACGTTATATGCATTCTGCATTACCCATGACTAATACCGGACACCTACCAAATCATGTGCCCCTATAGTTAGAAAGTTATGTAGGTACAAAAATTACCCGATTTGGTAAATGTTCACGTGAATTGGTAGGTGTCCGGAGACTTTCCCTGACTAATCAATCACCGAACATCCACATCATCATGTGTAATAAAATAGCAACTCGTGACTTCGTTCAAACATATAAGATGCAAAAAAAAAAAATTTTTTTTTTTTCCTTCAGAATGATTCCTTCCCATTCAAAAAGTTATGATGAATTGGCTATACGATGAAAAGAGTACCTTGTTTTTTTGAAAAAAAAAACTTGGGACCAGATGAAAAGATGTGCTTGGCCGTTTTCTTGTTACGTCAAAAGCACATATGCCTATCTGAACAAAAAATTTGTGGAAGGGATTTCATTCTTTAAATGTTTTTGGTTCTGAGTCACAATTTTTGTTAAAGAACTTTATTATAAATTTTTTGTTTTAAGATAGAATCTTGGAATATTAGGAAAGTATTGATCCTTGAAGTATATGAATATCTTAGACTTTTAATTTTATAAAGTTTATTATAGTCAAGTTGTTAACCAAGAGATAAATAATAAATTTGAAAACGAAAGAAAATTATTATCAGCAGTTATACCATTTTATTACAAATTCACAAGATAAATAAAACGAAAAATAAATGATTTTAACAAAAGTAAACACCAATTGTGCATCAAATTTTCCATACTTATATAGATTTTGTTGTATTTTAAGCATATCGATCAAAATTAACGTCAATAATACGGCCGCCGTAAGTGTACCCGCTAAATTTTTCTTCATTGCAGGTATTAAATATTCTTGATTAATAATTTGTATATTATAGAAAACACCATTGGTACCTGGCAATAAATAAATAAATCTGATTCTTACCAACAGCAAAACGAGCAGACTCGTTTGAATCAAATTGCACTACACCGGCACCCTTTGGTCTTCCATTCTGCTCTAGAATCTCGGCCCTTAAAACATTACCTATTTACGATTGAGGTAATCAACATTAGACAAATAACAATAAACCATTGTAACATAAAAATAACTAACCGCAGTGTTTAAAGAGATCTCTCAGATCCAGATTAGTTGTTGTGAACGGGAGCTAGTGTAACCCAACAAAAAGAAACGCCAAAATTATTAATTCTAGCATATCTGCATTTTCTTCTAAATTTTATTTCCATATCACCTATCGTTTTTTGCTTAGCAATACCAATACATAAGAAGAAACCAAGATATTGTTTTCTTCTATTGTTTCTTACATCTAAAATACAACTCAAAAAAAAAAAAAAAAAAAAAAATCTAACGTCAAATATTATCTGCATAGTATCCTTACATTTCTGACAAAGATTTGTGTTCCAGTCCCACCGGATGCTCCTGGTGTAGGATAGTAACCCGCCGACCCGTCATATCCAACCGCACCACCGTATGGGGGAATGTAACCTCCACCAAATCCACCGCCGCTATAATCCATCATGTTTGCGCCTGCAGCGCTGAAATCATTATAACCGCCACCGTATCCATCATACTGGTCTGGTCCAGGTCCCATAGATTGGTAAGTCGAACCAAAGCTCGCTGGTGCAGCTGCTTGTGGCCCATAAAACCCTCCTGCAGAGTTATGACCATAATGACTCGGACCCGCATAAGGACGTGTTGGACGTGTTGAAAATCTTGGTGGTGGTGGTCCTCCAGCAAATCGATCCTATGATAAATAAGGGGAATGCATTCGAAAAAGAAAACCCACCAGCTCAATACTTGCCTCATGTTAATTCCTGCCCACACCAAACAGTAACGCGGTAGAAACAACGTGTCTATTCTTAAGTCACGTTATAACCACCGACAACACCTTTTTTTTTCTCCACCAAAAGACTTCCAAACAAAAAAAAAAAGCAACCAAACTACACCCCACCTCACGGACTTCAATCCTTCTACCATTCAATTCGAACCCATCGTACATAGCTAAAATAAAAATATAACCATTTAGCGTAATGACCCTAAATTTCATCCTTCCCAAATTCCTTCTTTCTTCCTACTCTATACACACAAGCCAACACAAATGCCCATAATTGTTTTCACAAACATACAAATCGCATTTGCAGCATCTGCTGGTGTCTCAAAAAGAACAGTCCCTGACCCTTTAGATCGTCTATCTGGACCAATGAGTATATCAGCGCGAATAATGTTTCCTAACAAATAAGAATAAAGGTTTAATTTAATGCATTAACAATATATTGTAATAACGACGTAGCCTACCTGCATTTCTAAAAAGATCTTTTAACTCTTGCCACCCAACAGAATAGGGTAGCTATTTATGTATTAAATAAATAAAATAAATAAATAAAAAAAAAATATATATATATATATATATATATAATAAGTAAATAAATAAGCGTATATAGTTATACAAGGATTCAACGCGATTCAATAAGACCACTGCACTTACATTGCCCACATAAATTTGCCTACCAGCATTACCACCACTCATGTTTGTAGGATGATGACTATGATTACTATTGGGAGCTGGCAATGCCCTATCGGGCCTAATGCTTAAACCAGTGCCAAATTTCGCTTCAGTCTCACGATCCTATAGATTATAAAAGGTAAATATTCCATATGTAAAAGGGCATGGATAATGTTCAGTTTATGAATACCTCGCGAATAAACACAGGCCTCCCAAGTAGTTGGGTATCATTAAGAGTTTCTATTGCTCTCCGTGCATCTTCAGGCGTACGATATTCAACAACACTAAATTTTAGAAAACTAAAATAAGTGGCTGCGCTATTAATTTAATATGTGTGTTCAATGAAATTTACCCGCATCCCTATTAAAACAATTGAAAACTTAAGGTGTTACTAACTTTCATTTACTAATTTATATATTGATGATACATACTTTAGACATGCCATTAGGTTGCACCAAAACGTCAGCAAAAACAACTTCACCAGCTTGAAGTTTGAAATTAAAATTATTAAGAAATATACAAGAAAGGTTGACATGAAAACTAAATAATAATACCTTGGCGCATAAAATCTTTTAATTGAGCCCATTTTACTTCATAAGCCAAATTTCCAACGTAGACGCGACACTCCTTTTGTGATCTTTGTGAAGCGTTTATTGCTTTAAAACAAAATATGAAATGAAATCAAACATTATTTATTGATTAATACATGGGCCTTACAGTAAATAATCATATTTAATATCGAATGTCAAACCTTGTAGACCATTGGATGATGGCATTGGATTATTCTTTGACATACCTGCCACTTCCCGAGCTGATATTCTTTGATTATAATTTCTGTCTTGTCTGAAATTATTACGCAAACTAACATTTCGTTCCCTAGGTTCCCTCTCCCTCTCTCTTGACCGGCTACGTGGATCCCTTCTTTCTCGTTCCCTTTCGCGATGTGGTTCTCGTGTACCATTATTATTTCTTTCCCTTTCCGGTTCTCTTTCCCGTCTCTCCTGTCTATCAGGTCTATCAGGCTCATAGTGATACGGTTGACGACGGCGATAAGGTGGCTCAGGATGTGGGTCTCCCCCCCTTTGTGGCGTTCGTGGAGAGCGGGATCGTCTATGTGGTGTGCGTTCCCGCCGCGGAGACCGAGAACGGCGTGGAGATCTAGAGCGTCGACGCGGTGATATAGATCGGCTTGTGCTTTTTCTGAAAGAATCAATAAAACGATACATAAGGAGCCGAATGCAATAATTTTTAAGTAAAATAGGTTGTAGAAAGCACTAAGCACTACAATACCCATAATTTACTGAAAATACCTGCGCCGATATTTAAAGTCTTTATCGTCAAAATCGTCAGTTCTGCTTCGCCGACGGTCGTCAGCATTATAACGATCATCGTGATGATCTGTCACAATATCTTCCGCTGCAGTGAGGCAATCGAGTGTCGTATTGATTGGATCACTCATGTCCTCAGTGGGTGTGTGCGGTCCAGATGACATTGTTCAAGCTCTCTTAATGGGCTCAAATTTTTTCCGAGTGCAAAACAGAAAATTAATCAATATAAGGACAACCAAAGAGCCGTTGTCGCTTTAGTAAATGTAAGATAATATCGAACAAAAGCAATGAGAATTCTTAAAATATATACTATAAATAAACTTTGCCATGTATGTGGCTTGGCCCGAAACATAAATAGCAAATCAAAATGAGTCGGCTGATCTTACTAAATAAAAATTATAGAGGTATTATCTCTTAAGGCAAATTTACCTGAAATTTATAAAAATTTTCCTTTTTTTAAGGGGGACCATACAGTCACAGTTGTTGTCACCATAAATTTATACAGTATAATATTTTAAAACTTTTTTTTACTAAAACTGCAACCCGGAAACCTGCAAAAAAATTTTATATGAAAAAAATTTTAAAAATTTATTATACCGGTATAAATTATTTTATATAAATTATTTTATATATTGTTTTTTAATTGCATGTTGTACGTCGGAATAGAATCTTGGTCAATATAAGTTGATTCTAAATACACTTATGTTAAACGAAATTTTAAATTCACTCAAATCGGTAAAGAATTTCGAACAGTAGCTGCTGATTAAATTAATTTAATGAATATGTGCTGCTAAATGAATTCGGAATCACCTTTAATTAGTTTAAAAGATTTTATTTATTAAGAAGAGTTTATAGAACTACTTAACGAACTTAATATTATTCACTGCAAAGAAAATATTTTATTAAAATATTTAACGAACATAATAATTTATTTAGTTTTTTTTTTTTATGTTAATGAAATTTTTTGCAAAATCTTTTGAATGTAAAGAGTATACAATCCTTGAAGTCATTATTTTGTTAATATAAATACGACTTATCGATATGAGGGTCTTTGCTGATTTATCCTTTATGAACAATAAGATGATAGTTTAACTTCATGATTATAATAATAATTTTTGATTGTTTTTTTTTTATTAATGAACTTGAATTTTATAAATACAATAAAAATTTGATATCTAAATGTTATTATTGCAAACGTGATTACCGAGGCAATTTTACTTTTACATTTATTAATTATCGCAAACATGATTATTGGGAAGACAGCTACTTCTGCAAGGCAATTTACTTTAATATTTGTAGTGATTTATATTACCTATCCGTGACACTAATTGTACTTGTAAAACTTTCTCGCACACTTATAACTTTTGAAGGAATATTTTATTTTATTTTATTTTTTATAAATGAGGCCTGTCCTCTGTTCCTTTATTGAAGTAAGAAAATAATAATACTACAATTTTGTTTTATTATAATACATTACAGCCAGTGTCTGGACATTGGACATGGACATTGGACCACCCATGTTCAGTTCAGTCCAATCTATTGGACCAGAAGGGGTTGGACATTGGACATTGTATAACATTAAATCAGTACATAATCATGTGACAATTGGCCAATCAAATTATAAATTTTTGTACTATTATACTTGATTTATTATAATACACTTTTGATACAAAATAAAATTCAAAAAATTTAACAATTTAAAAATTAACTATAGTTATTAGGGCACCGACATTTATTAGGTAATATTTTAGAGGGTGGGGGGTCAAGAAAAATCTTACCTTAGTTAAATTTGATTGGCTAAAATTCTATTTATAGATCTTACCTGGGGTGGGGGTAAGCTCCTGGATATTAGGCAATAAATGTCAGCGCCCTTACCATAGGTTTCTGAAAATAAGCTACCTTTTTTGGGGATCCATTAAAGCCAGGTGTGTTCATGTGATTGACAGCCAATTAAATTGTAAAATTTTGATAGTCACAAATCAGCCCAACAAACCAAAACAAAAAAAAAAATATAAAAACACCAAAAATACAAGAAACGAGTGTCTAAACCTGTTTGGAGTATTAATAAAAAATATCAGGAAAGCAATTTTACCTATAATATATCTCTAAACCTAACTTCTAACTAATCCTTACCCTAATTTTAATTAAATAATAAAAAACATATAAAGGTACCTGGCTTTAACGGTCCCCTTTTTTTGGACGAATTTGGATGCAAAAATCCAAAAGTAGCTTATTTTCAAATATAATTGATTTTTGGTCAATTGCCAATAGTTATTATATAGTAGTTTAAATTTTACTATATAAATCAGATTATTAGCACTTAAGTAAACTTGTTTGGAAGACTAAACTATATATATTTTGAAAGTTTTATTAAAATAGAAGTGCTTTTTATGATTTGATTTTTAATTTTTATGTTTAATGAATATATTTTATTAATAATAAAATTTTAAATTTTTTATTGAACATAAAATTAAAAGCCAATTAATAAAAAGTTTTATAATTTCAGAATATACATATTTTGATCTTTTGAATAAGTTTATTTAAATAACTTTACTCGATTTGCTTAGTAAAGTTTAAACTTTACTATATAGCAACTTTTGTTAATTATGAATAGCTTTTTTTAAGTCAAAAAAGTTTTTGAGTTTTTTGACCAAAAGAAAAAAAAGTATACTTTTAGAGGTGGCTTACTTTTGGCAATATACAGTATAAAAAACTACTAATTTCTGTAATTGTAATAGAATTAGCTTAATTAATAGTTATAATAATTGTTGTCGTGACTGAAGTTGGAAATGGCTGAAGCTAGAAATTAGAGGTCTCAATTTAAAACTATAAGCCCTGCTAAAATCCAACTATACTCTTTTATTATAAACCCTAACCCTAAATTCTAATTTAACTATAAAAAAAAAATCATACAAAATGCATTCCAAAATTTTTTGTAAATTTCATATTAAAATATTTAAAATTTCCAGCTTCAGCCATTTCCAGCTTCAGCCACGACAATGATTATAAAATTACTATATATGGAAGACATTAATAGAAAAGCAACAAATTTTTTTTAAGTAAAAGTTTTTTTAAGTTTAAGTTAAAATAATTTAACAACTACTTAACCAAATTTAATAAAAATTTTTTTATTTTAATTTTTTATAGTTATAAAATTAAAACAAAAAAAATTTATTAAATTTGATTTAGTAGTTGTTAAGATATTTTAATTTAAATTTTTAAAAAGTTACTAAAAATGATTTGTCCCTTTTCTATTAATATTTCTTCATTTATATATAGTAAAGCTTCAATTTAAGTTTGACAATTTGGATTGATTCTTCAATCCAAATAAATTTAATTAGTAGTTCACTATTAGGGCACTGATATTTATTAGATAATATTTTAGGGGGTAGAGGGGTCAAGTAAAATCTTACCTTAGTTAAATTTGATTGGCCAAAATTTTATTTATAGATCTTACCTGGGGTAGGGAGTAAGCCTCTATAGTAAATGGATATTAGGTAATAAATGTCAGCGCCCTTAAAGAGAGAAAATTTTATAGTAAAGATCAGTAGGCATGGGACTAGTTACCTTATATAAGTAATACAATATATAATATGTAAATTTTTTATATAAAATTATATAAAAAAACATATAAAATTACTATAAACTTGTTAGCGAAGATTAGTTTCAATCTATATATTAATTTAAAATTAAATTTTGTGATTATATAGAGCAAAAGAAGAAAAATAAACATCTTTTCTGCCAAGTACTATTTTGCTATTTTTGTACAAAACGAAAATATAACTTTGCTAAAACAAATATTTACTAATTTTAAATTAGTAGTTATATATAAAATTATGCACTGAACAACTTTACTTAGACAACAAAAGTAGATTACCTTGTAAGAAAAATGTGTTATCTATATATTAAAGTTAAAATTTTTAGGTTTTCAATATAAATCAAGATAACCTGCTTTGGGCTCATAAGTAAACTTGTTCAGCAGGTAATTCTACTTGTATTAAAATCAAATTATGCCTTCTTGGACCTTTTACTAAGTGAAAAATAGTATTAAAGTTAGAAAAAAAAATTTTTTTAAAAATTTTTTAGAAAAAATTTTTTTCTAACTTTAACTCTATTTTTTACTTAGTAAAAGGTCTGAGAAAGTATGTTTTAATTTCAAAACAAGTAGAATTACTTGCTGAACAAGTTTACTTATAAGCAGTGTTGTATATTTTGGCTATCCAAGGCCTTTTTTGGCCTTGTCCATGTCCAAAATATCCAAGTATCCAAAATTGTCCAAAGCTTATACAGGCTTTAATAATTATTAAATTTGTCTAAAAAATATATAATTATATATTTTTTGAGATGCTGAACACATTTCAGTTAAAATTAAAATAGATTGTTTTAATAAAACTTTAAGTAATTTTACTTTATTTAATTGTCCAAGATTGTACAAAATTGTCCAAACTACTGTCCAAAGCTGTTCTGTGACAATACTGCTTATAAGTAGTATTCTTATGAACTTAAACTAAACAGAATTTAAATTAAGTTCAGGTTCAGTATTAAACCTAAACCTAAATATTTTTTAAACCATGTTTAGATTCAGTATTAAACTTTTAAATCTGGTTTAGGTTCAGTTCAGATTCAGTTCATAAGTTTATAACATGTTCAGATTCAGTCCAATATTCATATAAACTAGTGATTCTAGGTTTGGGTTTGGTCTAAGATTTAAATTCTAAATTTTATTATTTAAAACTTTATACTAAACTCAAACTCAATCATAAGTTTGGTTAGACTAGTTCAAATTTTGCAAACTAGTTTGAATCTGAATAAAAATATATGTATTTTTTTGATACTGAACAAGTTTATTTAGAGTAAGAAGTATAAATCAGTTAAATTTATAGAATTATAGCATTTTGTATAATTTTTATTAAAAATTGTATTTTACATGAAAATTTACTAATTGATCATAACTTCTTGCATTAAATAAACTTGTCCAGCACCAAAAAATATATCAAAATAGTATATTTTATTTAAATTTGAAAAAAAGATGCATAATTTTGAAAATTTTCATCAAAAATTCATTAATACAAATTTTAAAAAAAATAAAATAAAATATACTATTATAATGTATTTTTTGGTGCTAAATAAGTTTACTTAGAGCAAGACATTATAATTAATTAGTAAAATTTGGAAAATCATAGAAATTTGTATAATTATTAATAAAAGAAATATGTTAGTTTTAGCAGGTTGCGATATCGCATCCACAATATCACAGAGGATTTTCATATAACATAAATCAGAGATTTGGTGAGTAAATTATACATTGTTTACAAATATTTGTAATGCGATAAAGCTAATGTTATAGAATAAGTTTTTAATCTTGGTAGAAATTAGTTTGAAAATTAGAACTTAATAAGGAAATTTTGTAATAACTGTATTTAGTAATAGT
>QKWP01001219.1:124384-155654 GCA_003550325.1 Gigaspora rosea | reverse complement strand
TTTATCAAGTTCTTCCTGGTGCTTAACATGAAGACATTCCTTGCAGAGGTCAATATGGGTGTCTGAGAAGTTCCTTCTAAGATTAGCAAAAGCAGTTTCTTTACAGAATTCAGGATGGCTAGTGTCGAAGGAAATTTCAAGGGTCTGTTGTAATTGAAATTCTTCATCCTCTTCTAATATGCCATGTTCAGCACAAAGTACCAATTGCATTTCTTTCTGACTCCAAAGTTGATTAATGCGATCAGTCATTAAAGGTTCTAAGGCTTCAGTCAAGCTTTGGTCTAATTCTTGTAAGAAAATCTTGGCGAGTCGAAAGATACGAGTCTGGTTTATTTCATACTGAGATCCAGCACTTCTGTTGGACTCGGTATAATGTCTGATTCTGGTCCACAAATTGTAATTTGAATTGTAAAGAACATCCTGTCCTGTTTTATAAGCATAGAGGTGTTCAAGGTCACAAAACCAAAGGGCTTGTTCTAGGCTTTCTAGATTATTCATCTTAGAGGTAGGTCTAGTTTCTTCACAGATTTTACATTGACAAGGGTTCCATGTCCTTCTCCGTGACTATAATAATATATACATTGAGGGTCATCAAAAAGGAGTTCATAATAATAGTCAGAGACACATCCTTGGCAAACAAACTGATTGTTAAGAACTTGTAGTTCTTCTGGTCTATTTGGTTTCTTGAAGTGACAGCAGTGGTGAGTACATCTTGTACTAAAGTTATATATTCGACGGGCTTCAATATTATCCAGATTACATCCACATTGCCAAATTCGGTTCTGTTCCTTAAGGGCTCCAAAAGAACAGTCAATGGCAATATGTCCAGTTGCTCTATAGGTATGACAAATATTTTCAGAGCAGTTTCGGTACAAATGGTCATTACCATTGCAGGTACAGCAAGAGTAGGGTGCAGAGTGGGCTGGGCTAAACCTGTAAATTAGCGGGCCAGGCCGGGCTCAGGCCTAGTTTCGGGCTCACATTTTTATAAAGCGGGCCGGGCTCGGGTAGGGCCTAAAAATATTGGGCTAGTCCCGGGCCTCTGTAATATACCCGATTAGGCCCGGTTAGGCCCGGTAAACCCTAGAGGTAGATTACGTATATACGTATATATATACTATAGATATTTTCAATATGCTTTTGCTTTTTGCTTTTTTTTTCAACAAAAGCCAAACTTGGGTTTTGTTGAAAAAAAAAAGCAAAAAGCAAAAGTATATTTGAAAATACCTTATATTGTAGTTATAATATAGGGGTAAGAAATTTAATTCTTGTGCACTAACTGATACGGTGCAAGAATAAAAACCTCAATTTTATTTTATTCATTATAGAGTAGATATTGATTTAAATTGTGTTACTTGATTATCTTTTTTTTAAGGAATAAGATTTTAATTTTTGTCCTGAAATAATTGTGATTTTTAGACTTGCACCATACGTACGTATGTACATAAACTTCACTAGGTAGGAAAACATACCCTTAGTAAGAAATCAAAAAGCAGACAAGTAAGTCTGGTGAACGAATATAGATTAGAAGAACATTTCGAATATATTATTATCCATGCTATCGGTTTCAACACTATACTATCGGCTCTTAAAAAAAGGTTTTAATACAATTTCCGATGGCATCTTCTGCTGTCAGAGTCAAAAATCTATATGAAATACGGGCCGGACCGGGCTTGGGCCGAATTTAAAATAAAGCCCAGCCCAGTTTGCTTAGCGAGCTTTTTTGTTGGGCTTGAGCCCGATTTATAACAAGGCCCAGCCTGGTTTGTTTAACGGGCTTTTTGTCGGGCTTGGGCTTGAAATCGGGCCTAAAAAAATTTTTCGGGCTCTGTTTCGGGTCTTAGAAAGCCCGACCCGACCTGGCCCGTTTCGCACTCTAGGCAAGAGGTCCGCTTTGGTACTTGTTGTGGGCAGTGAACAGCAATATGTCCATCCTGTCGACAGTGATTACAACGGTTGGTAGGGCAGTTGGCAAAGAGATGTTCAGGTAAGCCACAATTGCCACATACGTGAGAGTTAGAAGGGGCATGCTTTCTATGTCTAGGCTGGTGGATAATCCATGGGTTGGTATCATCATTAGAGGTAGAGGTAATGTCTGGTTCATGGGTGGTGATAAAAGCATAAGCTTCTTGAGGGACTAAGTATTCCTGTTCATAAGTGTCTAATTCAGCAGGGTCGGTAACAGTAAGTTGTGAGAGTAATGGTTGGTTGCTTTCATAGGAAGTAGAAACGGTATGTTTTTTGTTTTTCCACTTAAAAGAGTAGCATCCATTTTTCCAATTGTAACTGGCTTCAACTTTCTTTGACCAGTCATTTCCAAGCAATAATGAGTAAGAGGTGGCAGGGACTACTTCAACGGTAATAGGAATAATAGCACCATCTATTTCTATAGGTAAGTCTCGAATAATTCCCAAAGGACGAGAAGGGGTTCCAGTAGCAGGTATGATAAGGCTAAGAGAGGCTTGTTCTATTTTTAATCCTAGATCTTGGACTAATTGGTGTGCGATCATGCTGATAGAGGCTCCACTGTCAATAATAGCTTCTTGTGGTTTTTGATTGATTTTAACATTACATTTGACAGGTGTAGTATAAGCAGATGTCTGGATCAAGTTAGCAGTTTTAGCTTCTTCGTACAAGTAAGAAGATAGTGCAGTACGAACAGAAGGGTTGTCTAGAAACGTTTCCCATTTTTGTGGACTAAGAGGTGAGTTGGTAGTGGTAGTGGTAGAAGGAGTTCCATCAAGATAGTTAACATTTCTGTAGTAGGGTGAGGGGGTTCGGTTGCTAGGTCTCCAAGAAGAAGATCGGTCTCGACTTCTAGATCGGTAGTCATCTCGATCATTACGATTATTTCTATTTCTAGAGCGGCTTCGGTCTCTATTGTAATAATCTCGGTCTCTATTATCTTGACTTCTAGATCTGTTTCTATAAGAGTCATGTCGATAGTTGTTATTATTGGACTGTCTGTTTCTTCCTCGTTCATTACTTTGATTCTTCTTTTTAAGACGACAATGTGCAATAAAGTGTCCAGTTCGACCACAATAATGGCAGGTAGGAGGTTGTTTAATTGGATTGGCTTGTTTAGGGGAATCAGCATAGTTTACAGAGAGGTTAGCAGGTGGTTGCTTCTGGGCAAGGTTAATACTAAGTTGAGCGATTTGTTCAGTTAGTTGTTTAATAGCTTGGTCTGTATCGGTATTAGGAGAAGCCATAAGTTTTCCAGTTTCCCATTTACGAGCAGTTTTCATAGCAGCATCAAGATCAGCAGGTTCAGAGGCTTGTACATTTATAGCAAACTCAGGACGAAGGCCTTGGATAAAGAGTTGGATTACAAAGGCATCAGGGAAGTCATCGTCAGGGTCAACACGTCGCTTCAGTTTTCTGAACCGGTTAATATAGTCATCAACTGAGTTGGCACCTTGTTTGACATCAAAAAGTTGCTTTTGCCACATAACTTTCTGTTTTGGGGTAACAAATCGGTCTAGGAACAGGTGTTTAAAACTAGTATCTTGGTTATCCTTATCACTAAAAACAGTGGGCTTAGTGGTAAGGGAGGAAAACCAGTCTAAGGCAATTTCTTTCAAGTAGACAGGGACAAGTTCTAATTTTCGGGCAGCATTCCATCGGTTAGCAACGGCAGCACGCTTGAATTCTGAATACCATTCGAGTGGGTCTTGGGTTCCATCTCCATTAAAGAAATTAACAGGAAGAAGATTCCTTTCAACTCCTCCATGGACAAACGCAGCAGCTAAGGTATTAATAGCAGTAGCAGCATCAGCGATCGCTCGTTCAGCCATAATGGGAGGTGAGTTGTCTACAGGTGAGGTTAGGGAAGGTTCTTGGTCTTCTTCACTAGTTTCTTCAGTAGTATCTGGTAAAAGTCTATCTAAATTAAAAGTAGAGGTAGTTTCAAAGAAATTTTCAAGGTCTATATCTTGTTGATTAGGTGCTAAAACTGTAGGACTTGCAGGTAGGCTAGTATGTTGGAACGAAGGGGTGTGAGAGCTAAGATCACTATTATGTTCACTATAAGGGAGTAGGTTAAAACCAAGAGGAGTAGAGGGGCGATCCTCAGGGGTAGTAAGAAGAGGTACAGTGTTAAAAGTAGGGCTAGATCCTTCGATAATAGAATATCCTAAGTCCGGATATCGAGGGTTATAGTTTTCAGTATCGGTGTCTAAGTATGGGTCAAAAGTAGTATAGTCCGCAAAATCAAGAGGAGGTAAAGTTGTTCGATGGGTAAAGCGTTGAAGAATAGCAAGAGCAATTTCTCTTGGGTTGTCAAGTTCTATTTGATATCGGCAGCTAAAAATAATATCTCGAATACAAGCACGGATAGTAGCAGGGTCTCTAGTAGCAGTCAGGCGAATAAAGTTTCCAGTAGTTTGAGAGGTATAGGAATCAGCGGAGTAGGTACCAGAATACCAATGCCAAAATCTTCCAAAAGGTGTTCGAGCAAAAACACGACCACTAGAGCGAGGGGGAGGATAACACTCTTGACAAGAAAGATCAGGAGCACGTAGTTGGAGAGAGTGAAATGGAAGAGCAGAGTTTTGATGATGTTCTACTAGGTGGTTTCTAATATATCGATTATATAATTCGTTAATATCAGTAGTCATATGCCTTATGACTCCTGACTAAATCTCAAAATAATTAATTGTTAGTAATATCTTGTTAGTAAGTTTAGTTAAATAGATAGAATCCTTGGGCAAAGAGTCTTCCAGGATGAACAGCAGCAGCAAATGTTATGAGAAATAAACAGCAATTAAAATAAATAGAGTCCTTGGGCAAAGAGTCTTCCAGGACGAACGGCAGCAGCAAAATAGGTTTTATAGAGTCCGTGGGCAAAGAGACTTCCAGGACGAACAGCAGCAGCTAGAGTTGTAGAGGTTTTCAAATATCTTCAATAATATCCAAATGTTTTAAATGATTCCGCCAGAAGGCACCAAATGTTACAGTAGGGAGGCCTTCTTTAACTCCTTACTATAACAACGACACGGCTACAGGGATCCTTTATCGGTTTATAGCGGTGTCCAAGAGGTAGGTATAATTCCTTAGTCTGTAAGAAATTATACTCTTCTCTAAGGGCAGTTCGTGAGAGTATTCAATGAGGAATTATCGATTTTACTATTACTTGATAATAAACTTGGTGTTATTAAGATAAATAGTTTCTTTATTAATAATCTAAGATAGGGCTATCCTTAGGTTTCTGTTCCTAAGAAATCCTAGTACAAGATGTATAATAAATATAAGAGAAGTGGGGTGTCTTGGTCTAGTTTGACTAAGGAAAATTCTGTGTCTTTAAATACATTTTAAAATAAGCGTTATAAGCGATGATTTACAATGATAAACACTATAATCTACAAGAGCAACATAAGCATTATAAACGGTATAAGCGCTATAAGCGTCATAAGCGTTATAAGCGATATAAGCGCTATAAGCGTTATAATCGTTATAAGCGTTATAAGTGGTATTAACTATTCTAACTTCTCAAGATAATAATATAATACAATATAATAATAAAATATAATAATAAAAAATGAAATAATAAAATAATAAGATAATATAATAAACTATCGTTTTATAACAGTGGAAATAGCAATTCCCTAAAAATATTGATTATCTAATATATCAAACAATACACAACCCCTGTAATTTTTTATTATTAATTTATATTTGATCTCAGTAACTCTACATTGTTAAATAATCTTTGATCCTTTGACATCATGAGACATCCAATTCAAAAACTCTAAATTGATATTGTGAGCCAAACTCTAAAAAGTAATTGCTATTTATAAAAAATTAAATCAAACAAAATTCTAAAATTTTATAAGTATATTATTTATAGCTATAAGAATATGCTTGATTTATTTAAACAAAGACTATGAGTTTGGCCAGACCTTTTGGGTTTGTCTACTTTAAAGTAAACAAATCCAAATGGTCTGGCCAAACTCATAGCACAAAAATTTATTAATAATCTTTGTTTAAATAAATCAAGTATATTCTTATAGATGATATACTTATAAAATTTTAAAATTAATTGTTTGCTTTAATTTTTTATAAATAGCAATTACTTTTTAGGGAATTGTGTTTTGTTTGGGTTTGGCTAGCAAGTATACTTGTAACATATAATCTGAATTAAGCAGTAGACTTGAATATGAACTCATGAAGAGATAGTAGAGCTAAATTAGTTAAATAATCAATCTAGCTAATTTAACAACAAATTAACAATACTTATCTAACCCCAACATTAACTCCAAGAAGTCCAAAATAATTTAAACTTGGACCAATTTATTCTATGCCTTGATTGAAGCCTACTATTTAGAGTATGAAGAAAGATTGTATTGTGTTGTATTATTAATTGTTCTATTCCAACTAGTGAAATATATCTACTAGCTTAGTTCTGTCCCAAACTCATTTTTTTTACCATCACAATATACAATTTTTATAGCCAAAATTTTTATGATCTATTGATTAGATCTGTATCATTTTAATGCATGCAGTGATTATACATTAAAATTTTGGATTTAATACTTTTCCAAGTTTCTATTGGTTGAATGCAAATTATGTCCTTTATTAAATAAATAAATCACTGATAAAAATAACTTAAAAATTAATATAAAAAAACAATAAAATAATAAAAACAAAAAAATAAAAATAACTATTAAAAAAATGAGATAATTTATACATCGCATATGTGACATTGTCGCCCTGTAATATTAATCAAAACAGCCAAAATAAACTGAATGATTTCGTATAGTTAGGGTTAGGGTTAGGTAGAGTTAGGGTACATGCGAAGAGGGTGGTATATAGTAAAAATTTGCAAGAAATTTTTTTTGTTAGAGCACAGAAGGTGGTTTCATATGCGAAATTTTTGGTTATAGGCGATTTTCGTCAAAACGAACGTTTGTTTTGAACTTTTTTCTTGTACTACGTTACAACTAATCTTGAATTTTTATTGGTCGATCATGTGAGGGCGGGCGACGCATCGCAGGGGCAATAAATAAATGTACCCTAAAAAAATAATAATAAATAAAAAATTATTAAAAAAACTTATATTTTATTTGGGCATAGCATATATGCAATATGGTGAGGATAAAAGTAAATTCCAGTTATTTCATACTATAGAAATAACTAAAAATTTACTTTTTATTCTTATTATTGTATATATATTGGGTACCTGATATATATCAAATTAAAAAATTTAAGTAGTAAAAATTAATGATTTTTATGCTATAAAGGATAAATTTTTTAAATTTATAGAATATCTGTATTGTAAACAATGATTTAGAATTATAATATATTTAGATTTAAAAATTCTTTTTATTACATATATATCGGGTACACAATATATATAATATATATACAGTAAATTACCAATATATAGTATTATATATTTTTTAATTATAGTAATATGGTACCCAATATATTGGATTTTAATCTGTAAAGCATATCAGCCTTATATTGCTATAACTATTTATTAAATTAGACCAGAATTTTTTATACTAAGCTCTTTTTAAATCCAAAAGTTCAATTACCTGTATACTAGTAATCAAACATTTTAAATTTTTTAATATTATTTCAATATATTACAACTAAACACTAATTGGCCTGTAGTCATATGACTATGTCAAGGAATTTATTTATAGTCACATCTCTATACAATTATTACAATAGGTCATAACCAACTTGGTAATTATATAGAGTGACAACTGTAGTAAAAAAGAAACTACTCAAAATTTGATTTCTTAAAAAGTAAATATTAGTGGTTTTTTGCAAATTCCAAAAAAACCACAAGTGTTTTTGCAAAGTGCTAAAGAAGTTAGAACTAGTATTTTTGTAAAGTCCAAGTGCCAGAGAAGTTTAATTTTTATTCTTATAAAGTGCTAGAAAATTAGGTTGTTTTCTTGCAAAGTGCTAGAGAAATTTGAGTTGGTATTTTTGCTAAGTTCTAGAATAAATAAAATAATATAAAAATTAAAAAAAAATCATAAAAAAGCAACAAAAAAATATAAGCAAACTGAATGAAAAAAATAAATAAAGTGCAAAATCTACATTTATGAAATAAAAAATATATATTTGCAAATTCAGAAATTGCCAGAGAAACAAGTTGTGTGCTCTTGTAAAGTGCCAGATTAATTTTTTTGCAAAGTACCTGATTGGTATTCTTGCCAAGTGCCAGATTAATTTTCTTGCAAAGTACCAGATTAGTATTTTTGCAAAGTGCCAAAAGTCTGAGTTTGTATACAATATACCAGAAAAGTCTGAGTTGGAAGTAAGAATTGTGTTTTTGCAAAGTGCTAAAATAAAATAAAAAATTTAATTATTTTGTACAAAGTGTACTGTAGCATTATAAAATCTGGTATAATGTAAAATTAAAACAACCAAAACAAACAATTCTTTTTGTTAGTTAGTATTGGAATAAGATTAGAATAGTAAAAAAAGAAGTTTTATAGTAAAATTTTGTAAGGAATTTTTTTGTTAGAATGCAAAGATAGTATTATAAACAAAATTATAAACTACAAATAATTTGTTAAATTATAACTTTTTTTTCAATTTTATATTACACCTGATTCTACAATATGATTGGTTAATTAAATAGGTGCATTACAATGCTTATGCACCAAATTACATAAACTATGAAATAAATAATTAAAAAAAAATTAAAAAATTTCTTTAAAAAAGTGTTTTTAAAATTTAGAAACTGCTAGAGAAATTAGTTGTGTGTTTTAACAAAGTGTTAGAGAAGCCTGAGTTGGCTTGCAAAGTGCCAAATTGGTGTTATTGCAAAGTGCTAAAAAGTTGTTAGTTTTCTTGCAAAGTGCCAGTGATATTAGGGTTGGTATTTTTGTAAAGTGCTAAAATAAAATAAAAAAATTAAAAAATGAATAAATAAAAAAAATAAAAAAACAACTCAAAAATAGAAAACAAAGCAAAAATAAAAAACAATATAAAAAGACAACTCAAAAATAGAAAACACAGCAAAAATAAAAAACAATGTAAAATTGAATATAAGATCTAATTATAAATAAAAGATCTAATTTGATTTTTAATACAAAATTTGTAAATAATTTTAATACATTATACAAAATTTTGAAATATTTAGGCCTCCACATGGGCCAGGACTACCTATGGATACCCTAAGGGTAGCACCACTTGGGCCAGGCTTTGGTATAAATTACAAGCTCTAGAGCATTATATGAGTAGGGCTTGGTACTAGTACTACCCAGCCCATATACCCATAGGGTAGCCTATTATACATGTACATAACTATCCACCAATTAAAACTTATATTGATTGGTAATTTTTTTTTAAATATATAGGGATGCATCCAGTCAATGACTGGTCTGGACTGGTCCCAAACTGGACCGATAAGAGAACCAGTCCTTATATAGTACAGATACAAAGACCCTATATAACATTCTAAGATTTGGATATTTTAGAAAAAAGTGAAAATTTTTTTTTTAAGTTTTTTTTGTTTATTTTATACAATGGATACTATGCTGTATAGCAGATTATACATCAAACAGGCTTATGAAATTTTTGTTTTTTTTTATATATTTTAGACTAATCCTGACCCGTTTGATCTGAGTTATAACAATTTCTGACCTGTAATCTATACAGGTCACCCAACCTGAGTCAGAAAAAGTTTATCAATCACATGTTATTAAAGAACCATTTTAGGACCAGGACTGGACCAGAACTGGATAGTGATTACATATATAACCAGTCCTCATAGGGACCAAATCGGACTGGTCCAGACTGATGCATTCCTACAAATTATGCATCAAATGGGGGCTTAATAATTTTTTTTTATCTTTTTTTTTATTAAGCCCATGGGTGCCCATGAGTATTTATAGGCTTTAAGAGCTGGTTAGGGTATCAATTTTGGGGCCCTAGGGTAAGAGTAAAGGCTTGGAGATTATGCCCATTAATAAATAGGTAGGGCTAGAGTATTACTACTACTCAGCCCTACCTGGCCCATGCAGAGGCCTAGAAATATTTCAAAAATATTAGTTCTAAAATATTTTAAAAACTTAAATATTTTACTTTTTTTTTTTTAATATTAAGGTGACTACTTAGGTACCCTAGCACTTTATTGATCCAAACGGGTTGGCTCGGTCAATATGACTGTGCCACATATTACATTTGTATAATGAGAGTACAACTAGCCACACGTACAACTTTTGGTTGTCTAATTTAAGTAGTCCACCCGAAGGTTCTACACTAGATGCCATGCCTGCAACCCAGCTAGGGGATTGCCTATTTAAACTCTCTAGCTTCTACCCATGTTCAATGTTCCTCTTAATATACCCTTTCACGAGTAATTCACTGTGAAAGTACCCTGAGGCTTTAGCCAAACACCTATTGGAGGGCATTTGCTCTGTGGTAAACCTGGTAGAGTGATACCTGTTCCCCACAGGTATTCACCTACACTTTTGGTAACTTACGCATTCACCGAGGCAAACAACTTGCAGTCAGAGGGTTACCTTGCAACTGCTACCATTACCTACTACTGCCCTTGCAAAGTTCACTAGACCCCAGTACCTGTCAGTCACTCTTTGGATCCTTTTCCCCAGTTATCCCAGACTACCAATCCAGTTGGCCCAGAAGGATCGGTCTGCCAGGCTTTAGGTGCCTAAGGTCACCCTTTCCTTGGTTCATGCTTCTATAACACATGATCTTTTCCTTCGGTTTCTTCGGCGGCCAGGTTGGTGGGCCTCCTTTGCCATAGGGGCTCTTGCCCGTCCAGTTTTCCGGTCAGTCACCGCTAAGATCCTTTTCCCCGGTACTATCGAAAGTCTAGCTACCTCTCCACTTGGGACTTGCCAAATGGGTTTCTGTTTTTCTAGTTCCTTGGATTTGTCTGTGTAATGAGATACAATTTCGGCCGAAAGCTCCCATTCAAGATGGTAACCAAGAACTACAGGTAGTGTACCCAACCGATCGACAAGACACAGTTACCGGAACACAGGTCTATTTTTCAAAAGCGTCGCCAGTGGGATTTGAACTCAAGACCTGCCACTGGGGGTGACAACTTACCAACTTCTCTAAGTCGCCACACCCTTTAACTTAAATATTTTACTTATTTTGTAGTTTGCAAAATCTTTTAAAAGATTTTGCAACTATAAATTTTCTAATATAGATTATAGCAAAAGGCAATATTTTTGGATATTACTAATTTACTATCTTGTAGCTTATATATAATTTACTAAAATTTTAGATCAAAATACTTCGAAGCACATTGAAATTATGGAGCTAAATTGGAATTGATCAATTTTGTTTAAGATTTTACTAATAAAATTGTATCTATTAATTAAATAAAAAATGTCTAGCTGATAATTTTGCTATAAAACCTACTAACAATTAGAGCTAATACTAATCTAGATCTGATATATCTAATCCCAAAATTTGGTTATACTTTTTTAAAAAATAACTAATTACTCAATATATAACAATTCTTATAACTATTTTACTTTTAAAATGTTTATTAATACCATATTCTATTAATAATTATATTCAAAGTACTAAATTTATACATAATTCAAACCTTAAATTATTAAGGTTTCTATTTAAATAAATATCTTCATACTATATATTTCTGAAAATAAGCTACATTTTTTGGCCAAAAAGTTATACAAAAAATCATAGAATAGTTTATTTTTAAATTTTTATTTTTTTGAAAAATTAAAAAACTAAATAATAAAAACTTGTCCAAATAATAACAAATTTTACTATAAATATATAAAAGGATGAACAATCTTACTTATAACACTTTTGAAGTTTATTTAGTAAAATCTAACTTTTATATATAGCAACTGCTAGAGTTTTTTTAAGATTTTTTTAAAAAATTAGAGGGTAGCTTAGCTTATTTTGAAATAATATAGTATTTATTGTTATACAGTAGCCAATGCTAATTCATATATAACAATTTAGCACCAGAATTGCAAATTAAAACAACATTCCTTTTGTTAAAAATTGCTTTATTTTGCAAAATTTGTATAAGAAACCAGTTTTTGTGTACTAATTAAAGTTTTTTTAAATGATTTGCTAATTTACTTTTTATTATCTATCTATATTATAGGCACTAACCCTAACTTAAACAAAGATAAGTTTATGATTACTTTGTTTTAATTTGCATTTTTGGTACATTTTTTTTTATTGTTAAAACATGAAAAGTGGTTTTTTATGCAAATATTTGTGATATAAGCAATTTTGAAAAAGTAAACAGTTTGGTTTTTTTCTTTCTAATTGTGTTATATTATATTCAAATAGAACTTACTATTGGATAAAACATGTAGGTCCTCATATAATAATAAGAATTTTAATAGCAGTACTAAAAGAACATTCTTATTTGTACCTGGGGTAGAGGCTTTTATTCTATGTTTAGAAGGCATAAATTTTTTCCTGTACTACCTAAATATGATTAGTCCAAATATTAAAAAATTCTAAATGTTTTTTTATATACTGTATTATTAAAGATTTTTTTTATTAAAAACAATAAAAAGTTGCAAAAAGTACAAAAAAAAATGTAAAAATAAAAAAAATCATAATCAACAAAAAAAGTATAGCAAGACAATATCCAAAAATATTACAAGAGTTTATTAAATGATGATTCAAAGTACTAGCAAACAACAATCAAAAACATCACCAAGCAATAATAAAAGTACTACCAAATTACAACCAAAAGCACCAACAAACAATAATAAAAGTGCCACCAAATTGCACCACTAAACAACAACTAAAAGCACCATCAAACAATAACTACCCAATAATAATTAAAAGCACCACCAAATTATAATGAAAAGCACTACCAAAAGCCCTACCAAACTATAATCAAAAGCACCACCAAACTTCAGCAAAAAGCACTACCAAACAACAAAAAGCACAACCAAAGGCACCACAAAACAATGACCAAAGGCACCACCAAATGATGACCCAAAACACTACCAAATAGTGTTGGTACATGACCAAGTCATAACAGGTCATGTGCCAACACTGCTACCAAATGATGATGAAAACACTATAAAAGAGCACTCCAAGAACAACTATTAAAGTACAAAAAAATACACACAATAATAATAAAATTACAAAAAGGCACCATGAATATAGATAGTGGTGAAATTCATTTTAATTTTTTTAATTTCAACAATAATTTCAATAAAAATTTTAACATTTTTAATCTTTTTATAAATTAATTATAAAACAACTATTGTATTTGATTGAGTTTAGTTTTTAATTAATATTTTATATAGTTTAATTTTTAATAGTAAAAAATTAATTTCACCAATTTCACCAATTTTAACATCAAATAATTTCAGCAATTTCAACAAAAAATTTTTTATTAAGAAAAGTAATTTTATCACTATCTATAACCATGACAACAATAATGACACAATTCAATGTTATCAATTTGATTTATAAATATAGTCACATGACAAATACAGGTCAAGACCTCTACCCCAGGGTATAGGCTAAGTTTTTCCATGCTAGAGTAGCTTTTTTAGCATGCATATCTTGAATGTATGACAGGTTAGTGTCAGATTACAAATCAGATTTCAAGATCAAGCATAACATTAATATTGCCAAAAATCATTTATTTCTTATAAGAAACCATCTTTTGTATTTTAATAAAAAGTTTTTTCTTGAACAATTTTACTATATATCTTGCTAATATCTGATCTTAATACAAACACTAACTGTCAATGAACTCTAAAAACTTTGGCATGTCAGATGTGTGACTGTCAACTGACAACATGCATAGCATGACACATTTGCTTTCAGCACACAAGAATTAGCATCAGTCATGATCTTTATTATGAAAAAGCCTCAATAATAGATATAAAAAAAAACAGAATGGCGCAAGTATGAAAATTTTTGTTACATCTATAAAGCAAAAGCTTTACTTTAAACTTGCTAAAAAATTTAAGATTTAAATTCTACTTGTTTTTAATATTTATATCGGCAGCACTAACCCGCATAATATGGATGTCCAAATCCATTACCTCCGCTGATAAATACATTAAAAGTCACACGATTTGTCATGCAGATCATGTATGTAAAATTTTTAAATATGAGTCAAATGACTAATGCACCTAAATTTCATATGTAATATTTGGGCAAATATTGCTTTTTTTGACTTAATAAGCAAGAAGAAGCTGTCAGTTTAATTTTTGGTCCGAGTTTGTGACTTCTCTAGCATTATAAGGATATTCTCATAAAATTTTATGGGTGTTTATAATAAAATTGAGAAGAATCATGACTAGTAAATTAAATTGCGTATCACAGTGTATTAAAAATTTTTAAATACCGGTAAGTTTGTTAAGATCACATTTTAAAACATTTGCCGTCCCTATTAAATACCATTAAATGCCTTTTCTTTATTCTCATTAGTACTATACCTTTTTATTAACTGAATCCAATATGGCATTGTCCTTCAGAATTGCCACATTTAGAGGATTTCAAACACCATTTAAATGCATTATGTTTTCAACTTTAATACCCTTTTCATAAAAAACATCCATAAATATTCCTCAAGGACTCGTCATCTTATTTCACCCTTTTTTGCGATTCATATTCGCAGATTTTTTGCAATATATAAATGCCTTTTCTTCATCCTTTTCAACTCCAACTCCATAATAATAACAATATCCAACTATATATGTTCCATCAGCGCCACCCATCTTAGCAGATTTTGATAATAAATGAATGCTTTATATTCATCTTTTTCAGCTCCAATTCCATAATGATAACAATATCCAACCATGTATGTTCCATTAACACTTCCCATCTCAGCAGATTTTTGATAATAGATGAATGCCTTATGTTCATCTTTTTCAACACCATCTCCACGACGATAACAATGTCCAACCATGTATGTTCCATCAGCGTCACCCATCTCAGCAGATTTTTGATATAGATGAATGCCTTATGTTCATCCTTTTCAACTCCAACTCCATAACAATAACAGCGTGCAACTTTATATGCACCATCAGTGTCACCCATCTTAGCAGATTTTTGATAGTAGATGAATGCATTATATTCATCCTTTTCAACTCCAACTCCATCATGATAACAATATCCAACATTATATGTACCATTAGCGTTTCCCATTTATGCAGATTTTTGATAAATAAATGCCTTATGTTCATCCTTTTCAACACCAATTCCTTCATCATAACAACAACCAACATTATATATTCCAACAGCGTTCCCCATCTTTGCAGATTTTTGATAATAAATGTACGCTTATGTTCATCCTTTTCAATACCAATTCCATTTTGATAACAATATCCAACATTTCTTGTTCCATCAGAGTCACCCATCTCTGAAGATTTTTGATAATAAATGAATACTTATGTTCATCCTTTTCAATCCATTTACCAAACGATAACAAACTGCAAGAATTATTTGAGGCATAAAATTTTCTTGGATGCTAAGCACCATTTAATTACATTATCTGGATTTTACTCCCTTTTTGTTAAAAATTGATCCAATATGTTAGGTATTTGTTCTGAGCGTTTGCCTTTCAATCTTTCTTCATAATATAGGTTGTATAATTCTTTAACAATTTCACCAAAAATATTCAGTGTGTTATTATCTTTCAAATATAATTGGTTAAAATTATTGGCTATTTGATTAATATCAGATGAGCAATCGGTTTTTTCGATTTGTTTTACAATTTGATTATTCGACATTTTATAAACCAAAGATACTAGAAAAACTAAAATTTTGATTTTAGCCGATTTAAAATGCAAAACGTACGTACGCTATTTTATAGGTAGTTTTCAAGTGTTACAATTTTTTTTATGAATAACATAAGCAATACAGTACAAAACTTCTAAAAGGAATGGCCAATCAGAGAGCGAAAATTTTGCTATTCCGAATCAGTATATGGGCTAACCGGACTCATTTAAAGCGATATAAATTATGTAATTATTTAATAATACTGAAACGACAACGTAAAAATTTTCTACACAAATAAATTAGCTTCTTCAGTGATGGCAAATGATTAATACGCTAGAATTATTTTATTTTTTTTAAATAAAAATTTTGTAAAAATCCTTAATATAAGTTCGATAATTTAATGTTTTCAGTAGTAAGTTTCGATTACTCTGTAAAAAGACAATAAAAAAAACTATGTTAGATTGTTAAAAAAAGTGTTAAAACTAAAAAAAAAAAAATTACGTATTGTAGCGAATTATTTTTTATTTATTTTTATTTGTTGTAAATATTTTTAAATCATGTATACAAACAAGGTCATTTAAACGTGGCTTGGTGGCTTAGAATTAGAAAGTCACGAATACGCGACTGTAGTCACGAATACGCGACTACTCCAAGCCCGAAAAGTTCCGCCACTTAAGCCTACGTAAACTCTGTCGCGAATTCATGGTAAAAATCGCGAATTCGTTACAATCATCACGTATACGTTCTAAATTCCACAGTTCTTAAAATGTATTTAAGACCTTCAAAAATTCAATAAAGAAAAATAAGTTCCACGTTCAATTTAAAGATGCATTAATAATAAAAGTAAAACCCTTATCTTTTGAATTCGACTTTAACCTTAATAAACCTTGCGAGACTCGATTCGACGGACTGAATTGACTTGTAACTTCGTATTGGCTTATTATAACTCGAATTCTGTGTGACGAGTTTAGTTTATTCTTTTAAATTGTTCACGTGATTCAAGTTACCTTTGACTTCGAATAAATCCCTGTGTCGTGATTATTATATAGTTAAATCGACCCTTTACCATTATAACAACTCTCCTTTAACATCGCTTTATACCATATCAGCGGATCGGCATAGTTGGGTAAATCGACCAATCATGATCGAGGATTATCAAAAAAATTTTGCTCGAAAATTTATTATAGAGCGAATTTACACAAAAACGGCCTTTTTAACCAGCTTTGCATTTATAATTAAGTACGTAGAACATTATGAAATTCATGTATTTAATTATAAGCCAAAAGTAGATTAAAAAGGCCATTTTTTTTGAAAATTAGCATCCGAATTTACCCTTGATAGTTACCAACCCATCTTACAATGCCCAACCCATCCTAAAACACCCGAGTATTTCAACAAACGGTAAAAGTACTTCTTTCTACAGCTTAGCATAGCTCTTTTATTGGATTTTTTTTGGTTTTTTAACTTGTCTAGACGTCGAAGAAGCCCTTTTGTTAGTTGTAACAAGTGCTTCATTTGTTAGTTTTTCAACGTCACTTAGGAGCAAATTTTCATGTAACAGTTTATTGAAAAAAGGCCCAATTATGCCGATCCGCTGATATGCCCCTCTACCGTAATCGGTTGGAGCTTTAAATTGGCACTATTGTCTATATTGTTTTACCGCTCTCCCAATTCAACCGTTACAGTATATAAGCTTAAAAAGTAATTGGTTTTAAACTTGACAGTTAAAACTCATTACCAACTTATTGCCAGCTTATACAGTCAACTACCTATTTAATAAGGATGTTACGATCCGTTCTAGTCGCTTCGGTTCGGGACCAGACTCGGACCAGACCGCCTTCAACCAATAAGAGTGCAATTAATTTCGAAGAAATGTACGTACGTGCATCGATATCACTGTACCGTAAGTGTAGATTAACACTGCTATAATACCGGGAACTTTGGCCGAATTTATTTTGTAAAAAATAAAAAAAAACTTAATATGCATACACATTTTTACGTCTATAATTAGCACGTTATTATTTTTATTTATTATTTTTAATGTACTTTATACTATATTATTTTATAAAAACAACCTCTTTTGCGCTTACGATGTTATTCAAACTTCTATTTTTGCAATTATTGTTTATAACAATAAGACAGTAATTTAATGAAACCATATATATGTTATTGCAAAAGAAGGTTCTATTTATAAGGTCATTTTCAAGAATAGTGATATTAATGAGTTTCTATAGCGGAGTAGAGAAACAAAGATTTTAATACATTTTATTAAGTAGAATCAAGAAAATGATCATTTTGTAAACGCGCAACAATTAGAATAGGTCAGCGATGGTAAATGAACTAGTCATTTGTCAAAATTCAAATGACCTAAAGTCATCAAATAATGAGTCATTTGGGTCATTTGCGTATAAATAATTTTATTGGTTGGATAATTGTTTCGTAGCTATATATAAAAATTAAATAAGTCAATATTTATATCTTAAGTTATCTGTAATAACAAATTGCATATAATTAAAAGTTTCGTGCATTTTGAATAACTTTTTATTAATTCACTCCTGCATTTTATATTTAAATAAAGAAACTAAAATTTTTATTTAACATAAAATGAGAAAATGAATTAATAATATTACAATATTAATTCGCTTAATTATGTTTTTATATAATTAGCATTTATCCTGTAACCAATTTTGATTGGTTAAAAGGTATAGAATATCAGTTAACATTATGTTAAATGACCTTCTTGGTCATTTAGACATTTGAGATGACCAATGACTAGTAATTTGTTATTTGGGTCTTTTCAAGTCATTTAACATTTCCGGAATAGGTGAATACTGGATGACGAGGAATAATGATTGGGATTTGTCAGGTTAGTTTATTGCAGAAGACAGTGGAGAAATTTATATTCGGTATACTATTTGAAAAGTGGAGGCGTTGATGAATAGTAAGACTAAAGAGAAGTTTGTGGCTTTTTTGTTCTGAAGGAATATTTTGATGTATACGACTTGTACTCAATTTTTCCTATGATAACCTGTAGATAAGTCACAATCTAGGCTTGGACTCCTTGGTTTAACTGGCTTTAATCGAGAATTAAACATACCGTTAATTATTAAAAGAAATCTAAAATAAATTGCTTATTTTCATATAGTAGTATTTTTAAAGAAAAATAAATATAAGAGCTTTTAAAAAATGGTCAATAAATGGGGAGAATGAAAGAAATATTTTACTTTAAAAACGTTACAATATACGAAATATCAGAAATTAGGAATAAGTAGTGATGGGCAACGCGCGGGATCCGCGCGTGATCCCGCGCGGGATGCGCGGGATTTTTAATATAAGATTTTCTGGCCTGCGTTAGTATATCATCTGGCCCGCATTAACAAATAATCCGGCCCGCTTTAACAAGTGGGCCAATTTCTAATTAGTATTTGATGTATTTACATAAAAATATTAAATCTTTTATTTATTTTCGTTCCACATATATATGTGCGTACATAGATAATGCGCAAACCGTACGTTGTAATAAATTTTTTAAATTTTCATGATTAATAAAGTGGCAATCTAGACTTTTAATTTCTTGCACGAATAATGCCCAAGAATATGTGTACCATATGGGAGAAAATCTCCAATTTCAGTGATTATTTAATATGAATGATAAGGTTAAATAAAATTCGAGCCAATCAGTTATGTAATTCAGAAATTATAAGCTGATTATGAATTTCTTATGAGTCGCTTATGAATTTTTGTATGTATATAACCTGGTTATAAATTTTCGTATGTACAGTACCTAATCACTTATAATTTTAGCACATTTATACCTGATTACTTATAATTTTTTATACGCTTAGGATTGATCGCTTTGTTACCATTATAATTTTTAAATATATATTTATATAATAATATTTTAAAAATTGATAAAATTAAGGCAAATCTGAATTGATGAATTTAATAATTATAAGATCCAAATGTATTAAAAGTAGGTAAAATCTATATAAGCATTTTTAGTTGTAATAAATGTAGTTAGATTTATAAGAAATGATTATTATTTTAACGAGAAATTACATTCCTAGTGATGATATATATATATATTTATTTATTAATCGTGAAAAATTCAGAAACTCTACTCGATCCCGCGAATCCCGCGAATCCCACGCTATCCCGCGCGGGATCCCGCATCCCGCGCGGGATTTTTGAAAAAATCGGGATTTGCCCATCACTAGGAATAAGGGAGAAAATATTGATCTGATCAACATTTCCGTCAAAGTATAGATAAAGCGAGGAAAGAAATAAGATAAAAATTATTCATGTATGAGTGCTGTAAAGCGAAAATTTATTGGTGTAGATGATCGGTATTTGAGATTTTTTTTTGTCGTCTTAGGAATATAGAGTTTAAACTCCTGGTGAGATGAAAAAAATTCAAAACACCGATCATCAAAACCGGTACGTAATATCAATAGTTCAGAGAATACCACAGCGAAAACTTAAATATTCCAGGTTTTCGTTCTGCAGCACTTGCATATAGCTTGAAAAAAAAAATTGATAAAGTTTCAATTGATATTTCCTCAATATATTTTTACTATTTAAATCACACTAATTTAAGGATTGGTTATGGTCCAGTTAATTCAAAAATAAAGCTGAATTAATTAATGTTTGATCCAACTAAGTCTTTAAAGTCTTTAAAGTTACTATCATTTTCGGATAAATGCTCCAAAAAATAAATTCTGCTGATTGAAGGTTCAAAAACGCTGTAACAAATCTGATGTTTTTATAGCATTATAATAGGCTTTCCAATTAAATAAATGTACATGACACTTAACAACCGAATATGTTGAATATCCTTTCATAATTTGGCGAAAAAAAATTTTAACAGAACTTTACTGAGGAATTGACTTTTTTATTTTTGGTGGCAGTGTTTAGTTCTTTAATAGGAAATTTGAAAAATTTTAAAAGGGATAAATATTCATCAGGATTACTGACATTAAAATTGAACATATTCAATTACATGTTCGATCCAGTTTTCATACTATTTTTTTCGGTTTAATAATTCACGAAAGATAAGCAAAAAGGAAGAAAATAAAAAAAAAACAAATCACTGAGCCAAATCCTATCGTTGTTTGTTTGTATAATGTTTGAAAATGTGAATGTACGATCGATAAAGCAGCTGCCCCATGGATACTATCTAAAGACTTGAAGTGGTAATAAGAATGTCTGACATTCTTAATGTTAATTTTGAGAATGAATACCTGTAAATTGAATAATATTTCACCGAATCGGGTTTGGACGTTTTTTTGCTTGTCATAGAAAGAGATTGACTAAGAACAACTCCAGGAATGTGTTATCTAAAACAAATTTTCAAAGAGCCTAATGGTACGTACGTTGTGAAAGCCCGGAACTGCGCCTCAAAATCGATCGACAAAAGTTTAAAATTTGGTAAATTTGTTGATTTCGAGAATTTTGAATTTCTACGTACGTAAAACTTAGAAAATTTTATAAATTTATTCTATGTAAAATCATATATATGAATAATCGTTATTTACCTTCAATAAAAGGGAACACATATAGAGTTCAGAATTGAAAACGTTCATTTTATTAATTACCCCCGATACATCGAATTTGTATAAAGAGTTAGTAGTAGATAAATCCCGTGACCTCAAATTAAAGCTTCGTGACGTAATATAGAATTCTAATCTAACGCCCTAATTACTCGAACCAAATCTCACCACGCCTCGATTGCAGTCTGCTACTATTAGGGTTTGGTTAAATATTGTTTAGTGTATTGTTTAGTGTTGATTGATATCGCGTGATCCATATTTTGTGATTATGGGGGGAGATTCCACTTTTACAATGTACGTCGTACGTACTGTACATATAGTACCGCGTGTGTGTTAGATTCGAACACAACATATATACAATGTGCACATGTAGTAAAGATCATCAACAATATAAGTACACATTACATACGCATTAAACTTAATTATCGTTCTTTGTGATGGTCTGAAATTTTTATAGTAGAATGAATGAAAATATGGAATTTGAATTATATTTGAAATCTGCTGAAAGCGGCAATTCGAATGGACAAGTTAATCTTGGAATATGCTATCAATATGGTATAGGGACGACCAAGGATGAAAAAAAGGCATTTGATTGGTATTTGAAATCTGCTGAAGCTGGCAATTCACAAGGACAAAATAATTTAGGAGCTTGTTATCTACATAGCAGCGGGACGACCAAGGATGAAAAAAAGGCATTTGAATGGTATTTGAAATCTGCTGAAGGTGATAATTCGGATGGACAAAATAAAGTTGGCTGGTGTTACAAAAATGGCATAGGCATAACCAAAGATGAAAAAAAGGCATTTGAGTGGCATTTGAAATCTGCTGAAGGTGGCAATTCTGGAGGACAAAATTGTCTTGGATTCTGTTATACATATGGTATAGGGACGACTAAGGATGAAAAAAAAGCATTTGAATGGATTTTAAAATCTGCTGAAGGCGGTTGTTCAGATGGACAAGTTAGTCTTGGATTATGTTACGAAAAAGGAATAGGAACAGACAAAGATGAAAAAAAAGCATTTGAATTGTATTTAAAATCCGCTGAAAATGGTAATTCCGTTGGGCAATTTAATCTAGCAATGTGCTATCGGGATGGTATAGGTACAACAAAGGATGAAAACAAGGAGTTAGAGTGGCTTTTAAAATCTGCTGAAGGTGGCCATCCTGAAGCACAAAATTTTCTTGGTTTATGTTATCGAAACGGTGATATAATATCATCTAACAGAGTAAAAGCTGTCGAATGGCTGCAAAAAGCAAAAAGCAATAAAAATCTTGAAATAATTAATTTCGAAAAACTTGATATTGATGATTCTCTAAAAAAATTATTATTTGAAAATAACTCAATATCTTGGATTCCATTAGAACAATTAACTTTTATGGAAGAAATTGGAAAAGGTGGGTTTGCAACTGTTTATTATGCTAACTGGAAAAAGATGGCTACAGGCGGTTTATACCCTCAGAATGTTGCACTTAAATTATTTCATGAAACAAACAATAGCTGTCGGGAGCTTATAAAAGAGGTAAATTTTTGTTCATTTAATGCTTAAATAAAGTTTAACAATATTATTGATGAATAAATCATTTTTTTTAAAGCTAAATGCATATTCTAGAATTGGATCCAAACATCCAATATTTTTACAATGCCATGGAATATCAAGGGATGACACAGGAAATTATATCCTAGTATTGCAATATGCGAAAATGGGATCTTTGCGCGAAAATCTTTATGAGATTGCACAAATGAGATGGGAAAAAAAGTTAGAATTGATATCATATATTGCATTTGACCTTCAGTTAATTCATTTACATGATATTATTCATCGAGATTTACATAGTGGAAATATACTCCAAAACGATTTACATAATGCATATATTGGAGATTTAGGATTTGCAACAGCAATAAACAGAACATTAGAAACGGAGTCTAAAGAAATTTATGGAGCTTTACCATATATTGCTCCTGAAGTTTTACGAGGAAAACCATTTACTAAAGCATCAGATATTTACTCTTTTGGGATAGTTATGTGGGAAATTTCTTCAGGTAATATTGCATTTTCTAAAGATGAAAGCAATGATCAATGCTTTGCTATAGAAATCTGTAAAGGATTAAGACCTACTATTCTTAAAGGTACACCAGCATGCTATGCAGCACTTTTAAAAAGGTGTTGGGATAAAGATCCAGATAAACGTCTATCGGCTTTAGAAATTTATGAAACCATTATAAATTGGAAGAATGACATTAAAATTTTATCAGAATTTAGAAATTCAGATAAAGAAATGGTTATAGAAAATAAACAATCTGATTTTATTGTCGATAATATTACGATTTATAGTAGTAGGCTTATTAGCTTGATCAATCAACAACTACTTAACTGTGTTATTTCTGATAATAATATCAATATTGAAAACGTAAAAATGGTTGAAGAAGTAAATGTTAACACAGATGCTGATATTGAAAACATAAACATGGATGTTGATGGTAGATATATAAAAGTGAATAATAGCAAAAAAAGAAAACTTTTTTAGTATACACATAATGTATCACTAGGGTATTAATTTTTTTATCATGAAAATTAAAAAATTTTTAAAATCAAAATTATAACCTCTATTTAAAAAATCTCAATAATAAAATATAGGTATGACTTATCATAAAATGCAGAGATTACGATGTGATCATAGTAAAATACAGTCCAACCTGTCTAAATTTAGACAGGATATTCCTTTACAAAATGTTAAATCATATAAAAACATTAATAATAAAAATTTTTATAGTTTACAATTTACCAATCAAATTATAAAATTTTGTATAACAATTATGCTGATAAATTTTAATATATAACTTTTACATGGCTTTTACTAATAAAATTAAAAAATTTTTATGCATTATTCATTTAAGCAGCTTATGCAATAAATGGTTCTTAAATTTTGTATTCATTTATACAGGATATTCATTTAAACAGTATTCATTTAGACAGGTCTGACTGTATCTTCATTCTTAGATATTAACATGAAAGTAGAATTTACTTCTAAAATTGGATTCACGTCGATTTCTCAATATTTATTGCCCGCAAAGTAAAAACTCATAAGTACCAAATAATGTTTCGAACTTAACCTTACTGGATTTGAGTACAGATACGATGAAGTTTAACATTAGTATTTGGCTAATTGTCGTTATGAGTTCATTTAAAATATTCGCAAGCTTCTGTTAGCCATAATCAATCTAGCATTAATATTTTTCATACAAAGTACGTCTAGAGAGGTAAATCAATTAAGTAATCAAAACTATGTTAAGAAATTTTACAATATTTAGAATTTTTGGCAATGAAATAAAAATTATCAATTGGATGTCATTTATTTAATGTAAAGCGCAAAATTCTAAAAAAAATATCAAATGAATATTATATATTGTTTTTAATTTGTTTAAATAAAAAAATCATTGTAGGAATATTTCAAAAAAGTTACGTTCGATTTTTTATAAAAGTTCTAATCAAGTTTTAATTGCACTGACTTAATAAAATTTACATATTAACCAAAATTCTCAAGCATAACTTAATTCTTTGGAATTTATAAACAACTTGCAAAAATTTCTTATTGTATTAGTGTTTAATCATTTTAAAATAGATATATTTTTAATATATCAATACTACTAAATGGTGCGTGTGTGTTGATTGTTGATGATCATATAATTATTGGTACATTGATAATTTTTTTGATCAAAGAATGCCGCGAAGCGGCATTTTCTGAATAATCAAATTATCGTTCAATTAGTATTATAGTACGGCGGTCATTGATCATAAATTAGACTATTTATGTTTTTTTAAAATCCTTTAATTCGTATTGTGCAACATAATATAAGTATGGATGATGTATGCATCGTGCAAAATAACAAGCATGAATGACAAAATAAAAAGAAAGTGATTTATGACATAAACAGTATAATACTCATGATCAATAGTGGCCGTGCTATAATATGAGGTATATAATATGCGAATAAATTTAAACTTTTGTTAGCCATCTAATGGCAAGTTTACCAGTATAGTAAACTCTATATGAAAAGTTTATTCGTAATTATATCGTTAAGTGGTTAGCAAAGTTTAATTGTAAAGCCTACATTACATAATCACGAGAATAATATGTAATAAATTTAAGTGTCAAAATTTTATATTAAATTAATGTTGTAATAATATAAAGTCAAAGTATGAATATATAAACAGGGCGAAAATAATTTTTCTAATAATATACGATTAAACAAATAAGATTGCCTATTCTTATTTGTAATCACTTATATAATTAAAATCGTTTGTGTTATTTGGTCTGGATTTTTAGTGATGAAAGTCATTTATTAACGCACACCAATATTTAACCATTAAAGTTTTATTGCTACACATATTTAACAACATTTTCTGTGTTACATCCGTATTTTTCTTGCGTCGCGACTAAAGTAAAATTTATACTTATTAGTATTTCAACAACTAATTTAATAAATAATAATATCTTACCGCGAGTGACACTATGGAAGTTGAAGAACAGGTATCACGATTGTGTTGTGACAAAACTACTCCTCGCAACGTCGAATTACAGAAGATGAAGAACGTTAAGAGCAATGACTGCAAACATAAGGCTACAGAAAGTGAGGAGCAACGAAATTGAAGGTTAAAACGTAATAGGCTAGCTCAATGTGAACGCTATCAACAGCAAGAACAAGCACACCATTTTCGGGAATTAAACCCTTAAGCGAAACTTCCGTTACGCAATTTCAGCTCGCACCTTCTATTATCTGTGTTCACTGCAATGCAAAGAAATTCACAGGGGAATTTGATGAGTTCCGATGTTCGAATGGAAAGATAGCTTTAGTTGATGTAGAAATGCCTACTACTTAAATTTACAATCTTTAATAATAATAAAATAGATTTTCTATAGTTATTTACCAATACGTTATCAAATAAATATGTAATAATTTTCGGTTGTTACACATTTCCTGAATGTTATTCTCGACAGGCTCATCACATAGGGTTAGGGTTAATGTTCAATTAATTTTAGATTTATTTCTAGCCTGCATGATGTCAAATATATGAAATGAATCGTGCTGTAACCATAATTTCACATAGCGAAGCGCGTGCAAGCTGCTAGTATCTTTAAAAATTGAAGCCTTTAAAATCTTCAGATCATTTGTTCGAACAAAATCGTATAGATCAAAAAGGAATATCAGATTTGGCTAAATGATTTAATAATGGTATTGGTTCAGAGTGTTTAGCTTTAGTTTTTGTATAATGAGGTTTATATACAAAATATGTATCAGGTATACTTTTAATAAAAAATATACAATTATGTTATCAAGACTGAATAGTAAAAATCAAGCAGGAATTATCTTTTCCGAAGAATTAGAATGGATAACAAATTGCTCTCTATGTTTATATTGATACAATAGATCTTATTGACAGAAATACTCTTATTGATCTAATTTTTACTATCTACCATTTTACTCTATTTTGCCAATTGTTTCTTTTTGATTTGTTTGCACAATTTGTCACATTGAACTTTTTGGCTAAGCTGGTACTATTTTTTTTAATAAATCCAAATTTGAAATTTCTAACATTATATGAGCACATGTCTACTGCTAGATTACATTTCTATTTCATATTTTCTAATATTATATCTACTGCTTGATTACATTTCTAGTTTCATATTTTCTAATATTATATCTACTGCTAGATTACATTTCTAGTTTCATATTTTCTTCTCATTTATAAGTGAGTTTTACAAACTATTTTTGACTAACTACTTATATTTTTCTAATATTAATTAGTGGATTTCTTGAAATAGAACTTTCTAGATACAATATATCTGATCATTCTACTCTCAATCCTTCTTCTTTATATAGATTACACCTTTTTTTTTTAACAATTTCATTAAGAAAACCCTGCGAAAATCCTGTGAATTATTATTTTCTTAATACAATTGAGTAATATTGTTGGTTGTCAATTTTGACTTAAGAAAAAATGTGGTGATATGAAAGCATCAAATTTAACATACGTACAGTACGCATAGACCAATGAAATAAATTTCATGTGACAAGGGGAAATATTTAGCATTAATCTTTGAGATCTACAGACATAAATTGGTACAATTAAACTTAAAATGTCAAACAAACCAATACTCAAGGTATTAACTTTAATATTAAGTCACTAAGAACAGTTTGTTCATTTTGTCATGTCTAAATTATTCATTTTTGAGAAATGTTGGTGTCGATTCTGTGATATCCGCTATAAATGAGGTATATTCTGTTTTTTTTTTCTGTTTTTTTTTCCATAATAACTGAAAGTTAATTTATAAATTTCTTATTGTTGTTATATACTACATTAAGAAATGGAAGGGCATCGTGTGATGAGTTGTGTGATTATTTGGTGAAAGATGGGACTACACCAAGCTCAAGCAATATTTTGCGCAAATACAAATCAGAGATTAAATAAAGTTATATGATTTAGATATTTAAATGTAGGAATGATTTCAATGGTACTTAAATGTTTAAAGATTGATTTGAAATTTTTAAAATTTTACTTAAGGTATATGCAAATGATTTTGAACTAACCGATAAACTGTCATTATCTTACTGTTTGTATAGGTGGAGGTTTCTGTTACAGTGAAGAAGAATTCAAAGTAATGTGTTTAGATATTAAAATTCTTGAGCCACATGGTGTCATTTTTGGAGTTTTAAAATCTAATGGTAGTGTAGATATTGAAAGAGTTACCAAGTACTGATTAATCAATATTTGTTTTTTTATGCATAATTTTTTCTATTTGAAATGGGTTTCATTACAATTCTCTTTTAAGTTAGTTGAAGTTGCAAGTCCTATGAAAGGTTAACTTTTAATGCAAAATTATGGTTAAACATTATATTTTTAATTCTTAAGATTCAAAACTTATATTTTATAATTTATTAAATAATTGATTAAATAACGTAATTTTCATAGGGCATTCGATATTATGAATTAATGATCCGCTTTTGAACGAAGTCACAAGGCGGATATTTATTGCGAATCACCGGACTCCATGTGATGGCAGATCACAGACGGAATGGTATTTGAGTAACCTGATGATCTGCATCGATCTCTTTGAGTTTTCTGCTTGACATTGTGTCCAGCTCCTTCGCAAGAACAAGCCAGTTTTTTAGCAAGAGAAAAAAGAATTTTTAGTTTTCAGAAAATTTTCAATTTTGTATTACAAACGAAAGCTGCCATATCATATTGGACAACCTCCAAAAAAAAAAAAAAAGATAAAATTTTTCGATCTTCACGATGATTTTTTGCGACCAGAAGGAGGGAAAGCAATAGTTGATGTCTGTTATTATGGAAAAAGAAAGACACAAGGCATTTGTGGTGACCAAAAATCTGCTGTTATGTGTAATGCAGAAATTTCGATCTTCGCGATATTTTTGGGACCAGGGAGAGGAGAAGAGCACCATGCTGATCTCTCTGGATCTTGGTAAAATTGTCTTGTGGCAAAGTAGGAAAAAGCAATTGCAGGTGTATGCTATGAAATGCTACAGAAATATTGATGAAATCGTATGACGTTGAACATCGCGACGAAAGGAGATTGGAGTTAAAAAGGAGGAATATAAGGCATTCATTTATGACCAAATCTTGCAGATTTGGGTAATGCTATTGAAATAAAAGCCGTTAGGTCTGTTGTAATAATAAAGTTGGAGTTGAAAGAGGAACTCAAGTCGTTTGTTTATCACCAAAAATCTGCGGGGATGTGTGATGTCAAAAACTTCGATCTTTGTGATGATTTTCTGGGACCTGAGGGAGAAAAAGAAGACTATGTTGACCTCTCTGGACCTTGGTAATTAGTCTTGGCAAGTAGAAAAAAAACCCCCGGATCTTCATGATGATTTTCCAGGACCAGAAGAAAGGGAAACATGGTGAAGGCATTTTCGCAAGAACACTGGTTGACCTCACTTAATCCGGGTAAAATAGTCTTGCAGTGAAGTAAAGAGGTCATTTTACAGATGGATTTGGCAGGAAAGTTACAATAATGGACAGAATGTATGATGTTGGACATTGTAGTGAGGCATTCATTTATGATTTGAATTTGCAGATATGGACGATGCCGTTGGAAATAAGGCCATTGGTGTCTGCTATCACAATAGAATTGAAGTTGAAAAAGAGGGACATAAGGCATCGCTTTATTGCCAAAAATCTGCAGATATGCGTAAGGCAAAAGCTTCAATCTTCGCAGTAATTTTCTGGACCAGAGGGAAGAAGAGCAATAAAGAATGTATTTGCAGAAACATTATTTTGACCTCTCTGGATTCTGGTAGGAATATTCCTGTGGCGAAACAGGGAAAGCATTAGCAAATGGACCTTGCAATAATATTATGATATGGTAATGTTGAGAATGAAAGCCTTTGGTGTTAGTTATCATAACGAAATTGGAGTTGAAGATACAAGGCATTTGCCCATTACCAAAATCTGCTGAAGTTTGTAACTGTGTTCAAAATGGAGTCAGAGTACCAAGGAATGTATAGTGAGCCAATTATTGAAATAGAGAAGGTGAACTTACGATGGAATCAAAAATTGGCCGGAAAGTTGAAATTATATTGTGGCGTCGAATGCGGAAACCTGAGTATATACAATACGGATTTAGGACTTTCAGCATTGTCTGGTATAAATCAAAGAAGGAAGCTATATGTAGTGCCCGAGGTTAAATGGGTAAACCGTTCATGCAAGCGGCCAATATCTATGGTGTTGGAGTCACCTCGTCAGAAAATTTTAACTGA
Organism: Gigaspora rosea; assembly: GCA_003550325.1. Classification (NCBI taxonomy): domain Eukaryota; kingdom Fungi; phylum Glomeromycota; class Glomeromycetes; order Diversisporales; family Gigasporaceae; genus Gigaspora; species Gigaspora rosea. The sequence goes on along the minus strand of QKWP01001219.1, from coordinate 125,639 downwards.
AAAAGGGCATTTGATGGTCAACTTTTTATCGTTGGGTTGTCACAGAAAATTTGGCAGGGTAAGAGACCTAAAAAAAAAAAAAGCAAGCAAGTATACAGACACGTATGTTCATGTGTATAAGGAAGGAGAGTGTGCGCACCCACACCCTCAAATCAGGATTGAAGATAGTAATATACGGTTATATGAGCATTGGAAGAAGAAAAACGAACGCGCATGTTCGTGTACAAGTAAGAATAAAGCATATGTTACGTGTAGGCATGGATTGAAGCGGGTGTGTACAACCCACACTACTTTTAGGGAATTGTATAGTATACTGCTTAGGTGTTAAAAAAAAAAAGGAAAAGGTAACCGAACGTGCATGTTTGGATAGAGGTGTAACAAGGCATATGAACGCATAGGTTCATTTGGGTATGAATAAAGTGGGTGTAAACACCTCATGCCATTTTTAATTATCAATATGGTTAGAGAAATTCGTGTATATAAGTGAACCGGGTGTGAACACCCCACGCCGCTCTTAAGTTAATTTTGAAGGTAGTGGTATATGAATGGATAGTTCAAAGCATTGTGAGGGAAGTAACGAATGCGCATGTTTGTATCGAGGTATAAGTGAGCACATGACAGATAGGTCACGTGCGTAAAGATCGGAGTTGGTGTGTACACTCTACACTGCTTTTAAGTAATGGTATAGCATACGGATTGGGTATTGTACAAAAAAAAAAGGTGAACCAAACACGCATGTTTGGGTAAAGGTATAAACAAGACATACGAATGTATAGGTTCGTATAGGTATATAAGTAAAGCACATGACAGATAGGTCACATGTGTGTAAAGATCGGAGTAGGTGTGTACACTCCACACTGCTCTTAGGTAATGGTATAGTATACAGATTGGGTATTGAAAAAAAAGGTGAACCAAACGCGCATGTTTGGGTAAAGTTATAAACAAGACATATGAGTGTATAGGTTCATATAGTAGCAGAGCAAGGACCTGTTGTGTATCTGGCTTCACAGCTGCAAGTGACAGTGCAAGGACCAGAGGTAGTTGGCTCCGCGGCTGCAAGTAGCAGTGCAAGGACTAGTTGTTGTATTTGGCTCCACGACTGCAAGTGGCAGTGCAAGGACTATAAGAATGAAGTAGAGCACATGACAGATAGGTCACGTGCATATAAGAATTGGAGTAGGTGTTTACACTCCACACTGCTCTTAAGTAATGGTATAGTATACAATTGGGTATTGTAAAAAAAAAAAAAAAAAAA
>QKWP01001219.1:89499-110991 GCA_003550325.1 Gigaspora rosea | reverse complement strand
TAATACTTTCTTCATAACAAATTTATTGACACAATATCAAATTGGAACAATTTAATTTAATTCAGTATTTAATATAATAATTCTATGTACTTTAAAATTTATTTTTAAAATAAAAGTCGATCAACAACTATAATTATATTATTAGAATTGATGGTTTTTTAAATAAAATAACTAGTAACGATAATTTTTAAAAACAAATTTATTTAAAAATGTATTTACGCAATTAGTATCTTTGCAAAATATGACTTTTCTTAAAAAGCTGCAAAGAAACTTGATCACAGTCATTGTCTTTTAAACCATTAGTTTTTAAATGCAATTTTCCAGATTATGATTAGTATTACAGATCTCAAAGCATATTGGTACAAAATTTCAATGCAAAAAAAAAAAAGTTGATTACAAGTTTTTTATTTCAAGAACAAACCATTAAAATACAAATAATAAATATATATATATGTTGTGTCCCAGATAAGAATTTGTCCCAATTTGGAATCTGGCCTAATCCTACCTCTAACTCTAGCCTAACCCTAACCCTAAAGTCACCTAAAGTCCTAATTCTGCTACAAAATTCTCATCTGAGGCAGCCCGATTCCGAATCGGGCATCGGGACACAACATATATATTAAATTATATGAACCTACATTGGACTTGTATAAATTTAAATATATTTTAAATAAAGTGTTTTAAAAGCTCTATAAGAACTCTGCATAATAATATATAAACGCCTTTTCTTCATTCTCTTCAATTCCAACTCCGTAATGATAACAATATACAATCATGTATATGTTCACCCTTTTTAATTCCAACTCCATTATGATAACAACATCCGACATTATATGTTCCGACGATTTGTGATAATAGGCGAATGCCTTATGCTCATTCTTTTCATTCCAATGCCGCCTATATAACATCCACCAAAATTGCAAATTCCAACAGCATCACCCGTCTCAGCAGATTTTTGATAGTAATTGAATGCCTTATATTCATCCTTTTCAACTCCAATTCCTTCGACATAACAATATCCAACACCGCATGTACCACTAGCATCACAATCTCTGCAGATTTTTGATAATAAATGAATGCCTTATTTTCATCCTTTTCAATCCATTTTCCAAGACGATAACAAGTTGCAAGAATTATTTGCGTCATAAAATTATTTTTGATTTCCTTAGCACCACTTAATTACATTATTTGGATTTTGCTTCCTTTTTGCTAAAAATTCATCTAATATATTAAATAATTGTTCTGAATGTTTTCCTTTTAATCTTTCATCTTATATAGATTATATAATTCTTTAACAATTTCTACTATAATATTCCGTGTATTATAGCCTTTTAAATATAATTTGTTAAAATTATTGGTTATTTGATTAATATTAGATGAACGATTTGGTTTTTTATGCGGTTTTACAATTAATCTATTTGACATTTTAAACTAAAAGATACGATTTAAATAAGGAAACCCAAAAATCTGATTTAAACAATTTAAATCAAATGCAAAGTGTACGTACTTACATAACTTAAATACAAATATATAATAAATATACATTTATTTATCAATACGTGCGTACAATGCATGTAGGCTGAATACAATGCAAAACTGCACCGGGCCGGTATAATTTAGGATATATTGTATAAACAAAGTAAATAAATAAATAGAATTTAATAATTTTGCGCATGTGCGCTGTAGCACTGCTGTAGTGCACATGCGCAAAATTATTTGGTGTAATGTGAAATCAAACCAACCAAAATAACCCGATTTTTTGTTAGTTAGGGTTAGGGTGAGGTTAGAATAGTGTGTAGGTGAGTAAAGGGGTTTTGTAGTAAAATTTTGCAAGGAATTTTTTTTGTTAGAACACGAAGAGTGGTTTCATAAGCAAAATTATGAGATTTTTTCGATTTCACGTTACACCTGATCCTACGATCTGATTGGTTTATCAGATGGGTGCGTTACAACGCATATGCTCTAAATTACATAAACCAAATAAAAAATTGTATTTTGTAAATACCATTTTTTTAAAATTTTTTTTTTTTTTTTTTTACAAATGGAAAACGAGGAAATAACACTAATTACCGAAGTTTTGATCAATTAAATTTCGATAGCAGTCAAAAATTGGCGGATACAACCGATACCAACAGAAATTATTCGCTTGGATATTGTTACGAATATGGAATAGGAATTAAAAAGGATGAAAAAAAAGCATTCACATATTACCAAAAATCAGCAAACATCAATAATTCTAACGGAATGTACCAAGTTGGTTATTGTTACTATTTAGGAATTGGAGTCGAAATCGATAAGCATAAAGCATTTGCATATTATCTGAAATCCGCAGAGGCAGGTAATTCCACGGGAATTAGAAAAACTGCCATTTGTTATTATTATGGAATTGGCGTGGAAAAAAATCTTGATAAATTTTATGAATGGCTAGAAAAGTAATTAATTTATATTTCTTATTACAATGTTTGTAGTTTATTTTAAGTAAGATTTCTTGCACAATTTTAACTATCAGGGAGTAAGCATAAAGAGCATTTTTTTGATCCATTTATCAGCAATTCAAGCTCATAAATACGTATTTATTGTTTGTGTTATTTTAGCCCGTAAGTATAAAGAACATTTAATAATTTTACTACATAAATACTCATTTATCATTACGTACAATTCATTTCATCCGCATTAATTTGTTAGTGAGTATAAAGAACATTTAAAAATTTTACGAAATAAAAACTGCAAAACAAGTTCACAAAACAAGTTCATAAATACTTATTTACCATTAAGTACAATTCATTTCATTCGCATTAATTTAGTTAGTGAGTATAAAGAACATTTAATAGTTTTATGAAATAAACAAGTTCACAAAACAAGTTCACAAATACTTATTCACCATTACGTACAATTTATTTCATTCAGCGAGTGAGTATGAAGAACATTTAATAATTTTACGAAATAAAAACTGCAAAACAAGTTCACAAACCAAGTTCATAAATACTTATTATTATTATGTACAATCATTTCATTCGCATTAATCATTTCATTCATATTAATTTAGTCGGTAAATATAAACTCATTTATATTCGAACTAAAATTTAACATCGCAGATGCGAAATATAAATCATTGTATATTATATAGAAATTCTGAATATGGAAAATGTGCTCATTGTAATGAAGATAACTCTCGACCCGCATGGTGTCAATCATGCGATCCTGACATAGCAACAAGGTGGACAAGTAGAAATAAGCATATTGACGACTGTATGAAATCGTCCCAACTTAGAGCCTGGAAATACGAAAATGTGATTGAATGGATTCCATTTGATAGATTGTCTGATGTTAAAGAAATCGGTAAAGGGGGATTTGGCTCTGTATATTCAGCAACCTGGTTGGATGGCATACGAAAAGTTGATAAAATTAATTATGACAATGCTTATGGATATATCTACAAAAGAGCGCGTGAACCATATAGCACCGTTGCACTCAAGACGTTGACTGGTTCTATGGAAAACAATAATGATTTTCTAAAAGAAGTAAGTTAATTTTATTGTTTTAATAATTTATCTATTAGTTAGTTGTTTGAACTAAATTCTTGTTTGAACCTTAAGTTTAAAAGTCTTATGAAATGTACACTAAATTATGTTGATATGCTCGCAATATATGGAATAACTCAAAATGCACAAACAAATGAATACTTAATAGTATTTCAGTATGCTAATGATGGGAGTCTTTATAAATACTTAAGAAAAAATTTTAGTGCACTTACATGGGAATCTAAATTGCAAATACTTAAAGATATTTCATCTAAGTTAGATAGTATTCACGGATGTGCATACATTCATGCTGACTTTCATAGTGGCAACATTTTACAAGATCAACAATCTTATATTGCAGATTTAGGATTATCAAAAAAGAATGATGAAAATGATTCAGAAGATAATATTTATGGGGTTATGCCTTATGTTGCTCCAGAAGTTTTATTAGGTCAAAAGTTTGCAAAAGCTGCTGATATTTATGGTCTTGGAGTTATTATGTCAGAGATGTCAACTGGACAAAGACCTCTTGATGGTCATGAATTTGATACCAAACTTGCAGTCAAGATTTGCAAAGGATTGCGTCCAGAGTTTGTACCAGGAACTCCTAAATGTTATATTGAATTAGCTAAAAAATGTATGGATTCTAATCCACAAAAACGGCCTAGTGCTATTAATGTTTGTAATACAATTATTAATTGGCTTTATAATTATGAAATTAAAAAGCAATTCTTAGAAGCAGATAAAGTTATTAAATCATTACCAATATCAAAGCATTCTGATGAAATGTATACTAGCAAAATCATTAGTACCAAACTAATTGCAAAAGCAATTAAAGGTATTTATTTCTATCTAATATACTAAAATTATGTTATATTTTATTTAAAAATAATATTTTTTATTTAAATTCATTTCAAACTCAAGCTGATTCTGCTCAAATAAATCTTGATATAACTAAAATTTGAAAATTCAGTATGTATAATGCTAATAAATCTATATTTCTATTAAATTGTAACAATTAAATTTGTATCTTAAAAATTAAAATTAATTTGAAAGGTATTCTAAATGTAGTATTAAAACCTATTAGATTAAATAGTTAGATAATTTGATAATTATTTTAGAAGAGTTATTTTGCAATCTTTTTATTATAGTATAATTATTATTTTTATCAAATTATTATAACAAATAATACTTGTATTTTTCTAAAATTTATTAAATAGGTTATTATATTGGTGAAATGCTATGCAGTACCAATGTGACTTGTAATTAGGTATGCACATAATATAATTAAAAGTAAGAGATTAGGATTGCATGAGCAATAAGTAAAGTATAATTCAAGTGTATTATTAAGTAATAAATAAGGCATCAATCCTAAAGTGGAAGTGTGACAAATCAGTTGACTGATATTGTTTTATCAATTAATTTCTGTACTATTTAATAAAATTTTATTTATTTTCAAACTTATAAAAAAGCAAAAATTTATATAACAAAAAAATTTGTATGTTTTTGATAAACTATAATTTAAAGAGAATTTCTATTTGTACATAGAGTATATATACACAGATAATGCAAAAATTAACTAATATCTTAAAATTTTAATTATAAAACCACTATTAATTCTAAAAAATTCTTTGAGAAATTTTGGTATAAATAATCTTACTACAATCCCAAACCCACTCCCACTCTTACCCTAATTGTAAGCACGAGTCTAATTTTTTGGTTATAAAAATTGGTTTGATTAATAGTTACACAAAATTTGTAAATCAATATATTATACCATGTATAAACACTACATGTAAATTAATAAATTTTCTAATTTGAACCACTTTTTAAAGATTAAAAATTTACAGATTTATTTTAATAAACACATTTAGAACCTACTGTATAATAATAATTATTATCTAATAGAATTAAAAGACTTTATTATATAATTTATCTGTATAGTTTACTACTATTTTTTGTATTTACTACTACTAAATTTTTAGCACATTTTTAATAAGTGATTGATAACTTTCTGAACTTTATTTTATTGCTTTCACTAAAATAATTAATAGTAAAGCCCAAACCAAGTAATTGACTACAACAAAATTCTAGATGTATTTTTTCTATAGTTTAATAAAAAACATATTGATTAGTAAAATTTTTCTGAGCAAAGTTATTATATTCAAAATTTGAAATAAATTCTTTGAGTTTTACTAAAATGCACCTATGGTGTTTTACACCATATTACACAAAACCATTAGAATAGCCAATCAAAATTTAAGATTAAGTGTAACATAAAATGTCAGTTTTTTTATTTATTTTTTAAAAAAACATTTATATCTCTAAAGATTGTTTATGAAACCACCTTTGGGGCTCTAAAAAAAAAATTCCTTGCTAAATTTTGGTATAAACTATGCCCCCTTAGTGAATTGACCCGTCTAAAAAATTTTCACCCGGGTCACCCGACGGGTGGAGAATGTGCCACCCGGGTGAAAATGGGTCAGTCCAAAAAAAAGCACCACCCGGGTCACCTGGGTCAATTAAAAAAATCTCAGGAGGTTAATATGACTAGTGATTTGACCCAGGTGGGTTAACCTATAATTGGTGGTAGAATTAATTTTACAAATTAATACGGTTATGGCATTGCCGTATTTTTTGTCATAATTGCTGTGAGCTGTAAAGCCGTAATGCCGTAATGCTGTAAAGTTGTAATGCTATAAAGTCGTAATGCCATAATGCTGTAATGCAGAAATACTATCTGCTATAATACTGTTATTAAAATTCTGTACTGCATTATGGTTTGCTTTAAATAATTTACTATTAAATCTTTTTGAATTTGATTCTGTCGACTTCACAAAGTTGCATTAATTTGTATTGGGTCTCTGCCCATGGGTGACCCACGGGTCACCCATGGGTCAACCCACGGGTCACCCGCAGGTTGACCCACCCGTTCTCACCCAGGCTGTTACAACGTGATCTGGGTCACCCACCTACCTGCGGGTACCCGGGTGATGCCCACCGGGTCAAAACACTATGCCCCCTGCTCCATCCCAGGTCTCACCCTAATCCTAAGGTAATAAAAATTTATTTTTTGTTTTATAAAAGTTTATTTTTTGTTTTTGTTACACAGATTTGTAAATTTAATTTACCTATGGTGGTAAAACAGCATGGTGGACAAACCCGAATTTGGATGATCGACATTGTGGCTTAGCCAATTTAATAAAAAAATTTTTTTAACTTTTTATATAGTTTAAAGTACTTCGTATTCTCGTGATTTTTTGAAACCTATCAATTAAATTTGTTCTAAAAAGAAAGCTAGCAAAAGGCCTCCACGTAACCCATCTTGTATTAAAATTAATCAAAAATAATCTCAATATTCAAGAAGTTTTATTAGAGGTGAATTTTATAAGAAATCAAAGGTAGTTGAATTCATAATTCGAACAAAAAAAAGGTTTTTAGTGTTAAAACTAAACGTAAATAACGTGAAACTAAGTTCTAATACTTTTTAGAAAAAGCAATAACAAACCCGAAGTAGTTCTTATACAAAAAACAGGATAAAAAGATAAGTTAACACGTTTTTATATGGTTTAAATCTAAAAGTTATATTATATATTATAAATGAACACGTTATTTTGTAAGTTAAATTTTAAATATTTTAACTACTACAATTTAAATTCAAATAGAAACGATTTAAAAACGATTAGCAAAATATATTTATTGGATAGGTTAAATAGAAACAATATACACGCATTTAAAATAAAATTTTATTAAAAAATATATAAGCGAACAAGGGGTTATAATATAGTTAATATCTCACGTTCCAGTGGATAGAATTTGTTGAATCTTATACCATTCGATTCGTCTCAATGAGATGAATCAAATGGTATAAGTTCGTCAAATTCTGACTGTTGGATTATGAAATATTTTTGATTTAGTAAATAAAGTTTTTTCGAACATTATTGTAATTTTATAAAAATTGATTGGCCAATTATCACGTGTACGGGTATGACCAATTGTTTAATTTCATATGACCGATCATCCCTGTACTTTTATTGGACAAATCGGTCCTGAGTCACAAATTTCAAGTTTGAGGGTCGTTTAAAGCAGGGTGCAGTTATATGATTTTGACTTTTTAATTAAAGTTAGAGTAAGGGTTAGCGGCGGTTAGGGTTAGGAATAGTATTATAGTAAAATTGCCTTCCCGACATTTTTTGTTAATGCCCCAAGGTAGGTTTTGACACTCGTTTCTTGTATTTTTGCGTTTTTCACTTTTTTCTTCTTTGTTTCTTTGTCGGGCTGATCTGGGTTGATCAAAACAAACAAGTTGATTGGCGCCATATCACGTGATTGCACCCTGCTTTAAACGACCCCCAAGTTTGGAAGTTTGTACTACCACGATTGTCCACCATGCTTGGTAAAATACCATAAGTGCGTTTTATAATAATTGAATTCTTTAATAAATTTACTAATTTGCTATATTAAATATTCTTAACTTTTAGTTTTTGAATATTATAACTATAACTAGCAATAATTGATTATCAGAGTGCTTATATCTTTAAAACATACTAAGTAAACAGAATTGGTAATCTATATAAAAATTTTAGAACACCAAAAACCTTATAAAAACTAAAAATGGGACCTTATATCTAAACTACATTATATTATATATATAAAAAACAAAATCTTTATAACTTTATCCTAACTCTAAAATATCTAGAGTAGTAATGATCATTGCTAGTTATTTCTAGTATATAATATTCTTTACTATTAGTTATATATTCCCAAAAATACATTATCTTTTTTGGGCTAAAAATTATACAAAAAATTATAGAATAGCTTATTTCTGAATTGTTAAATTTTAAAAAATGAAAAACATATTAATAAAAGTAGTCCAACAATACTAAAAATGTATTTTGATGTTCTGAACTAGTTTTAATAGCACTTTTAAAATATACTTAGTAAAATTTAGTTTTTATATATAGCAACTGCTAATAGGATTTTTGAAAATTTTAAAAAAATCAGGGAAAAAGCTTATTTTTAGAAGTGAGAATGTAACCAGTGAGCTCTAGACTGATTAAATAAGTTCCAAGAGATCCAACGATGCCTTCATAGATATATCTAATTATTAGAATCAAGTTAATAATTTACTTATATAATAAGCTTATATAGAAATCATTATATATTAATTAAAAGTATATAAACTTGATAATTATTTCAAATTGTTGAATAGAAATATACAGGTTTAAATCAATTTTGATAATTTATTTTGAAATAAGAAGACTTACATCTTAAAATAACTATATGTGCCTAAATTCTCTTATATCCATAGATTTTCCTACTGTAACTAATTTGTGTATTTGGCAACTTTGTCACTAGGTTTTGTAATAAAGTTGTATATATATAAAAATGTTTATTTGCTTATCCTGTTCTGTATATTATGCATTGAAGTTTATAAAAAAGTATTTTTTTTTTATATTTGGGTTTAATATGGTTAACAATTATTTGTAGAATTATATATAATAAATAAAGGTTCCAACTAATTATTCTAGTTGTTTCAATTATGTAATTAATGTATTGGAGTTATATATATTCTAAAGATATTTTGAAGCTCATATTGTGATTTGTATTTAGATTTCCTTTGATAATACAAATTGATATAAAGCATGTACTTGTTAGTACAATACATATAGTAGTTAACTTTAAGTTAGTTGGTATTGAAATTAAAACATTATTCTGGTGACATACAGGATGTGATTTACTAATATATTTTTACCATTATTGATAACTTATATAGGGAAGTCTCCAAAATTCTGGGTCATAATTAGAGATGTGCCTTACACATTATGCATGCTGCATTATGCAATGCATAATACTGCATAATATAATGCAAGACTTGTAAAATTTAAAAATGCACATAGAAATGATTATATAATTTTGATTCAATTAAATTATGTAATTTGCTTTTATTCTAACAATATTTTTTTTTAAATTAGAATTTATAAATTTACATATTTCTTTTCAATTTGTCACAATAGTTTTTAAATCGAAGATTTTTGCTAACCACTTTTTGACAATTAGGAAATATATAATAAACTTTTTAGTGCATTAACTAATAATACCTTTACAATAATTAAAGCAATAAAGCAACTTGGTATTAAGCATATAGATATAATAATTTATCAAATACTAATTACTATAGATATATTAATTAAATATTAATCTTTTATAGCTATTATTATAAATCTAGAACAACTAATAAAAATTAATTTAGAAGTTCTCAAGTATCTCAATTGATAGATCAGAAGCAAATTTTTAAGGGTAGAGGGTATGTCGATCATTTCTAATATGAAATCGATAGTTATTTTTTTTGTATAATATATGTGAAAATCGAACCCAGAATATGAGTCTAGAATTTACTATGATAGGTATAACTTTTTTTTTTTTTTTACACTTTTAATTAAGCTTTTTTTTTCTTTTATCTTTCACTGGCATTTATAGTATGAGGTATAAAAAATAACATAAAATTATAATATTATTTTAGTAAAAAATCGGGGTACTAAAGTGTTTTTTTTCTTTTTGTTGCTATTGCCATTTTTTTTTTAGGAATTACTATTTCATAAGAGTTTTTTTAGGACAGCTTTTGGTGGAATCTAAACCAAATATAGTGAAGCCAAAGAAAACTCTGGTGAAGGCTCATGGTGGTTTTGATGTGCATGTTACTTTGAATAGCACCTTTGGCTGGGTGTAAATTGGTACATTATTTCTTTTAGATTTTTTTTTTTTTGATATTCTATTTTATTGTTTTTTTTTATCAAAGTTTATTCTTTAGAACAGTTTTGTAACATAGAACCTAAAGGATGATAAACTATTCTGAATAAAGCGAAGCCAGAGAAACTCTTGTAGAGGTTTATAGTGGCTCTAATGTGCAAATCATCTTGAGTGGCATCTTTAGTTGGGTCATGCTAAATTCAGTAAATGATACGTTAGCTTTTTTTTCAAGTTATTTTCTGCTTACTGATCTTTCTTTCGTTAGAGTTTATCTTTAGAATGGTTCTGTAGTGTAGAACCCGAACTATAATTAAAATATGTAAAAGACTAATCGAACCACCTAGTAGATTTAGTTACATGTAATTTAACAGTAATATTATTATAATAAAATAAATTTCTTAATAAAAAACTAGTTAAAAATAAAATATTATACAGTAGCTCAAAATTTCTCATAACGATATATACAGTATTATAACTGGTTTTTAATTTAAATAATTTGTCTTTTGATGTAATTGCTAGTGATTGAGATAATAATCATTTTGATTAATCAAAATTAATTGATTATTAGTAATAATAATACTCTAATCTGTTGAAAACTAGCAGAAACTTCGTTTCTGCTTAATCAGTCAAAATATTATTAATTGATCCTCCCGTGATCTTGATATAGTAATCGAGGGACTATTGTTATAATAATCAAAAACATATAAAAATTTTTATTAAAAACCCATTTGAAAGTATTTATAGTAATAAAAAACAATTAATTAACTTTTTTTTATTTGAATTTTTATACTATACATTTCTACCTATAAAATAAAAATTTTCTAGATGCTATACCAAAAACCAAATGCCACTACCAACAAAAAAAAGTCAGAAAAGTGAAATAAAAGCTAACAAAGTAAGGCTAAAAAAAAATAAACCTACGAACCAACTCTATCTCTAACTTTACCCCAAACCTTAACTATGGTACTGTTTATATTACGATGAAGTCAAGACCCAAATTACTGTCATTAAAACCAAAGGCATTGTCTTAAGAGAAACCTCAAATTTGGTGATCGATTTTTTTTGGCTTGGCATAGCTTACTAGCTCTTGGATTCTGTCCAAGAGTCGTTCTATAGAATAAACTCTAAAATAAAATAAAAACAACAGCAGAAATAAAAACAAGTTGAAAAAAACAAATGTTCCATTTATTGAATCTATAGCCTGCTTACCCAAAAGTGCTACCCAGAAATTTTTCTAAAGGTAAACAATAAAAAAAAAATATTAATTGGGTAAGCTATTTTTTCTAGAAGCCCAATAGAATAAATTACTACTCAAAAATTTCAAGGGAACTTTCAGGGCAACCCAGAAAATTTTGGGTTAATCCAGAAAAGTTTTATTGCATATACAAGTATATTTTTTTAAAATGAAATTGCTTCTAGAAATTTCTCTACTATAAATAGAGGTTTTACTTTACATACCACGAAATTTTGACAAGGGTTAATCATAACCTTAAAAATTTTTATCAGGGTGTATTTATTGTAATATAGGATTTTTTCTTGTACTATGAAAATCATATGAAAAATGATCGACATACCCTCTACCCTTAATCAAATAAACTAAGCAAATTAGTTAGTTTATTCAATTACTGCTTAATTAAAAATCTGACTCTAATTTATCGATTAAAGTCTTAAGAACCCTTTAGCCAAATTCAATAAGTTTTTGAATTATGATTATTAGAATTGGATTTTTAGCATTATAGTAAATCAATAATACTAAATTCAAAGTATTGAAATCAAATAATTAATTTTTATTAGTAGTTCAGAACTTATAAAAATAGCTATAATAAAATTACATAAAATTTTATTATATAAAACTATATAATATTATAATAACTTTATAAATTTTATATATAGGCTGTATAGTGCATACAATTTAGCTTATATTAGAAAATAGATTTGGTATTACAGAAATTAATAACTTGATTAATAAAACAAAAGCATTAAATAGTTACATATATAGCAAAGATAAATACTATAAGCAACTTTGTATATTACAAGCAATACTAAATCTACAATATTTTTTAAGTAATATCTTTCAAATAATATTAAGATCCACTAGAATTTAATATATAGTCTTTTAAAAAATCTTCTTTTCTTTATAATACTATTGAATAGCTAGCTAATAATTTAAACCAAAGCATTAATCTACAAGAAAAACAAGTCAGAATAAAAGTTTTTAATTTTTTTTTGTTAGTTGAGAATAGAATTCATTAGATTATTTTGCATTCTTTTGTACAGGCGACCAGATATATGGAGAAAATTAATATTCAACTTTAGAAATAATGATATCTGCTCTTATTAAGTTTTTATACTATTTACAGAATTTTTATCCAAGAATTATATTAGCAGTAATAAAATCTTGTTGCAATAAATAAATGAATCAATGCTATTAATAGTTTGAACTATTATCTATTAGCTTAGTAGCTACCTTTTTAGATCTGAGATTCAAAAAAATATATTATATAACACTTGATAAAAAAAAACTATTATCTGTTATAATACTTCATTTAATATTCAAAATATTTAACTATTACTAATAAATTTTAGTCTTCAAGAACTAAACCTCTTCTTTTTATCTTTTTATAATAATGATTATATTACTATAAATAAAAATATAACTTGTTCTCAATTGAAATTGAAATAGCACTTTATAATAGTTTATTTCAATTTCCTAAATATTATATAACAGATAAAGAATATTGTAAAGTTAATTCAATAGTATAGTAGAATAAATATAAAGCAATGTTTCCAATTCTTTCTCAATAAGCAGAAAATACTTAGCTTTTTAGCTATCTCAGATCTTTAGAAAAAGTTTTTTCAAGTGCAGACAATATAATTACTAATAAGAGAAATCAGTTAGATTTTTATACTGTTTATGATATACTATTTCTAGAAAAAAACTCAAAAATCTATTTGTGTACTCAAGTTTAGTTAAAATTTGAAATTTATATACTTGAACAGAAGAAAATAACTAAGACACTATAAAAATATAGATATTATAGCATTAATATAGGTATTAATAATATTTGAATAGCAAAAAAAAATATAGAATATAAAAACCTGTTTGAATTTCTAAATATTTATTTTATATTAGAATAAATTTTAGTACTAGCTTTTTATAATACATTTATTTTGAGTTATTGAATTTTTTTTGTGGTGTTAATTAAAGAGATATGTACACTAATTCTTGTAACAGATTAAGTATAATTAAAAATAGCAAGCTATCTAAAAATAAAAATTTTCTGGTTACATTTTTTAGGATAAGGGTAGTATAAGGGTTGAGGTTAGAGATTGGTTTAAAATTAATATTTAAATAACAAGTATAAGTTTTAGAGGGTTAATAAAAACCTAATCTGTTATAAGATTTGATTTGCTTATAATTATATAATATAAGTAATGCCAATTTTTTAAATAAATAATTGTTTTCTTAATATTACTCATATTTTATGTAATTGGTGACAGCTAGCTAACAGCTAGTCAACAACCAGCTGACAATTTTATATTAGCTAGCTTAGCTATGCCTACTCAGCCACACTAGCCAGCTAATAGTTTTATATTAGCTAGCTTAGCCATAGCTGCCTTAGTTAGCTTAAAACACCAATCTAAATAGCAAATAACTTGTATATTATATACTGGTATTATATTATACAAAACAAATTATATATCTTTGTGAAGCTCTTAACAATCTCTATCTTATTACTCCATTTAATCTTTTTTTAAATAATTCTAAATATATATCTGATATTATTTTACTTATCTAAATTTAATAATAAATTATACTACTTGTTTCTATATTTATAAAGCTTACTATATAACTTGATATTTTTAACATGCCTATACTTACTAGTAAAGAACCTGACTCCTATAATATTGACTACTTTTATTCTAAATACAAAGATTATTTTAAAGTATTTATTAAAAAAACAGGTGCTGCATTACTTAAAGTAATGCCGTTTGGCTTTAGTTCTTTTAATGCAAAACCAAAATTAGAAATATTACTTATTATTACTTTTCAATACCAACTCAACCAACAATTAGTACTTGTATTTGTAAAAAATACCTTGTTAATTTTATATTCCAATTTTATTATATTTTTACTAAATTTATTACCAAAACACTTTCTCAAAAGCCAACTTCTATAGACACCTTTCCAATTGTTAATATTGAGAAAAGATTTAGCAAAATTAAAAATACGCTTTCAAATTTTGAAGTAAAATATAAATAAATTCAAAATTTTAAACTATATATTAAATAAAAGTTATATTAATTAAAACAGAAAATAATTATTGATTGGTACAAAACTTCAAAAAGATCTTCTCAATGCTATTCAAAAAAGAATGCAGTTCTTTTAAACTATTTAATTGAAAATATTATATAGTATTTTTAGATTTTTGAAAACAATTCTTATTTTACCTAATACAATAATATAAAAGTAATAAATATTTTGTATACAAGTTACTACAGTTTGCAAGAATAAAGTATTAAATGGTCAATCAACAAAAACTTATGAACACTTTATAAAACATATGCTAAAAACCTATATCAATTTTCAAACAAAAAATATAATATAGAAGTTGATAAAGGCGATTAGTTATAGTTTTGGCAATATAAAATTATTTTAAAAAGCTCAAATCTCAAGTTTTTTGTAGGTAAAGAGAAAAAAATAACACCAATAGTCAGTAAAATAATCTATCAAAAGTCTGAAAAGTTCAAAAAAATTCTTAAAATCTTAATCTAAATAAATTGAGCAAAAAGCAAATCTGCTAAAAAAAATTAAAAAATTCACTATACTATAATTTAATTGAAGGGCTATTGCAGATAATTCTTGCATTAGAAACCTTTTTGAATACATTTTTCAATCTTCTGTATTTAACAATTTTTGTATTATAGTCTATAATACTGTTCATTTAAATAGTAGTAAAATTTTACAAACTTCAAAAATTTTCAAAATAAAGAATGGTTTAGTAATGTTTTAGTTACTTCTGCAGAAGACCAAATATCTAGATTTACAAACTGTATTTGATATAGAAAGGTAAATATTCTATTTTCAAAAAAATTTACTTTTTATTGTTTAATATTGGTTGTCATTTCAGGTATTATTTCTTTTAAAACTTTTTTAAGGTTTATTAAAAGAGCTATATAATCTTGCAATAGTTTGTTGGTATAACATTTTGTCAAAGAAATTAGTGCTTTATAGTTTTTGTAGTTGTATTTTTTTGAAGAAAACAATGCTATTTCTATTGGATCTATTATACAGAAAGTACATATTGTACCTATATATGACAAAAAAGTTGTTTTTTATTAAACCAATAATGTTTTAAATTGTAAAAAAAAATTAATAATAATCCTATAAATTATACAGGCATGTTTTTCAAAATTATTATAAAATATTATTTATCATAGTTTGCAAATAAAATCTTTAGAGAGAATATTTTTATAATATTATAATTTACTATATTTACTCAAAATAATGTGCACCTGCACATTATTTCGAGGGGATGTATATTATTTTGAGTACGCACATATGCATTATTTTGGGGTAAAGGTTTAATTTTTAAAAAATTGTGTATTATATTTGTGTGATGCATAAAAATTCTGTATTTTTTAATTTTATATATAGCATTTCTGATCTAAGTCAGATTTTTTGGCTAAAAAAATTCTTATTTCAGCTAGTTATTTGAATTCATTATTTTAGCAGATTATTAATTTGGCATTTGGAGTGTGCATTATATTGGAACACACATGGGCGTTATTTTGAAACCAATATGCTATTTTAAGACAATGCAATTTTCGAAATAATGCACATGCAGTGTTGTCACTGGACATAGTCTGAGTAATTTTGGGCGGACCGGACATTTTCGGACATTGTCTAAAGTCCGTGTCCGAATTATGTCCGAGTAAATTGATTGTCACCGGACATTGTCCATGCAATAATTGTCAGACACAGACATATGACAAACACGGATACTGTCCGAAGTCCGATACTATAGATCTTTGATCGTTAAAGAAAAAATAAATATTTTTTAATGGATCGAAATAAATATAAAATTTTTTATATCTGATCAAAATAACCTATGGACATAAGCTTATTTTATTAAAAATTTTTATAATTTGTGCTATGCACTAAGCAACGAAGCATGCTAGTCAAGACGAAAGTCTCTGATAATTTGCAAAACTAGGTAACTTAATTGATGATCCGGATAAGATCGGCACTATTACTATATTGGGACAATAGTAAATTTTGGGGATAAGTACAATATAAATTTTTATTATATGCTGAAATCTGAGCGGAGTCAAATGAAAAGTAATTTTTTTATTAAGTTAACGATACATGTCGATTAATTGAAAGTTGTAGAGCTCGACGAGACGCATCTAACGGTGGTTAGATCATCCAAATCGGCCCAGTGGATGGCGAGATATTATTAAGAAACGATTGGCCGACTATGTAAAATCTCTATGTAAACAATATTTGTTTACATAGAGATTTTACATAGTCGGCTAATCGTTTCTTAATAATATCTCGTCATCCACTGGGCCGATTTGGATGATCTAACCACCGTTAGATGCGTCTCGTCGAGCTCTACAACTTTCAATTAATCGACATTTGTCATTAACTTAATAAAAAAATTACTTTTCATTTGACTCCGCTCAGATTTCAGTATATAGTTAATATCATAGGAATTTTGCCCCAATTTCTAATATAGAAATAGTGCCGATCTTATCCGGATCAGTAATTAAAATATTTTTTGTTCAATAATATAAGATTTTTAATTATTAATTTATTTATTATTTCAAATACGATTCAATTTGATCGTTGAAAATAACTCAATACTGTCGAAATTCAAAAAGCCATTCAAGAAGTTGATACTGAGTTAAACAAAAAGCCTAAGACACAGCCCACGAATAGCAATTCAATTAAAAGCCCTATTTGAAATACCACACGAGGGACAGTGCTTCTGAATGTTGCTGTAATAACAAACGTTCTAATCTATCAAATAACCACTAACCCTAACGAATAGACCTAACCCTAATCTTAGCAAATATCCTTATGCGAATCTTATAAAACGTTGTACATATGTAGAGACCACACCACCACGAAACAAAGCTACCGTGAAATGGCAGAAAAATAATCCAAAAACACTGCAGAAAACTTACTGTAAAATAAGAAGGCATTAATATACACAATACCAACATCAATTCAAAAGCCAAAGGAAAGTGTCGACTGATGCAAAAACAGTATACCTTACTTCAAAATGCTCAACATCTACTCAGCATTTTACGGTTGATAAAAACTGGAGAGCGAAAAACTATACTTCTAAATAAATTAAAGGTTATGCTTGTAATATTCGAATCTTTGATGGATTTTCCAAATATTACTAGATAGTTAGGTTCGTAAATCTTCTCTTTTTTTTTATACCAAGTATAAAAAAGTTATAGCGTCCATTCAACGAACATGAGAACTTCTACTTACCAACAAGAACACAAACGACTCCTAAGAACTACAACTTTTGTGAAAAATGGCTCTTGCAATCGACGACTCCTGCAGAAGACAACTTCTGCAACTGACTCCTATGAACGACGATTCCTGGAATGCCTATAAAAAAAATTGATTAGTCTGATAGAAAAAAATTAGAAATGTACATACATAAAACAAAAAATACTTATCTGTTATCTTCAATGCCGATCTGTACAACTGGCAATATGCGAAATTTTTTAATTTTTTTTTAATGATAAAACAAGATTCCTATATGGTATTGTTTTATTTTGCAAACAGAAGTTAATGACGCTAGTGTGTTTTAAAAGCTCATTAGTCCTGGAAAGTTAATAGTTTACTATATACAAGACAATATAGATGCTTTCTGTGTGTTGAATCAAAATTTTTAACCATGCGAATTTTTTACTGTTGTTTACTGTTGTGCTATGCAAATGCTTAATAACCATATATCAGGCATAGGACATTTCCCCTTCATTGCTTTTTATAATTAAAATTTTTAAAAAAATATATGAATTTACTATATAACTTTGAGCTAAGATCTTCTTCGATCTAACTTATTAACTTAAAATTAAATTTTACAATTATATAGAACAAGAAAAGAAGAAAAAATTGAGCTTAAAAACCAAGTTAAAATTTTGTTAATTTCAAAATGTAACTTTGTCAAAAACAAATATTTACTAATTTTAAATTAGCAATTGTATATAAAATTATGCTCTGAACAACTTTACTTAGGCGACGAAAGTAGGTTACCTTGAAAGAAAAATAGGTTATCTATGTACTAAAGTTAAAATTTTTGAGTTTTCAATATAAAACTTTTTTTTGATTAGGTAACCTACTTTGGGCCCTTAAGCAAAGTTGTTCGGCACATGATTCTACTTAGTTTAAAACTGCTACGCATTGTGCAGATCTATTACTAAGTGAAAAATGGGTTTAAAGTTTGAAAAAAAATTTTTTTGAACTTTAAACACATTTTTCACTTAGTAAAAGGTCCAAAAAACACACGGCAGTTTTGGACCGAGTAAATTATGTGCTGAACAACTTTGCTTAAGGGCCCAAAGTAGGTTACCTAATCAAAAAAAAGTTTTATATTGAAAACTCAAAAATTTTAACTTTAGTACATAGATAATCTATTTTTCTTTCAAGGTAATCTACTTCCGTCGCCTAAGTAAAGTTGTTCAGAGCATAATTTTACATATAATTGCTGATTTAAAATTAGTAAATATTTGTTTTTGACAAAGTTACATTTTGAAATTGTACAAAAATAACAAAATTTTAACTTGGTTTTTAAGCTCAATTTTTTCTTCTTTTCTTGTTCTATATAATTGTAAAATTTAATTTTAAGTTAATAAGTTAGATTAAAGAAGATTTTAGCTCAAAGTTAAATAGTAAATTCATATGTTTTTTTTTAAAAATTTAATTATAGAAAACATTTGGACCTATTTCAAGGTGACATGTCCTATACCTGATATGCATATATTAAACTAAAAAATTTTAATATAACTGTCCGACTGTCCACTAGACATGACTTGTCTTGTCCGGTCTGAGTCTGGACTGGGCCGGTCCGAGCTGGGTCCGGGTCCGATCCGAGTGATAACACTGCCCATGTGCGTTATTTTGTGTAAATACAGTATTTGTATATTAGGCTATATAAGACTAATAAGATAGTACAAAAGCTTCATAAATAATTATATTCTATAATTTCTAAAATATAAAAAATATTTTAAGCTTTTTTTTTTTTTTTTTTTTTTTTTTTAAGGGCAATCCTGCCTTTATTATTTGGGATACGAGTATATCACTCTAGGATTTTTAGACTACAGCCTATATTCCCTCCTTTTCACAATAAAGACTCGTCCGGTTACTGAAGTACCTAAACGTGATCTGCCGCAGTCAAAAATAGTCTCAAATTTTGGTCTTCTAACGCATAGAACACTTCCAATTATCACCGACAGGCTCTTGCTAGCTTTGTCAGGATCGCCCCCTTTCCTTAAAATTTTTCCTTCTTCATACAGAGCAAAATGAAAAAGGTGGAAAGTACCAACGAACTACCAAGAACATGAAAAGCTAAAAACATGTGACCGATACAAAAAAGAAAAAACATAAGAAAAGAGGCCAATCCTGACCTGGGGAAGAAAAAAGAAAGAAAACAAAGAAAAAAAAAGGGATAAAACTGACAAATACTACATTTAAAAATTATATAGTACTGCATAAGGAATCGCCTCATCTAAGTACTATATATATATAAAAGAAAGATAAAAAGACTACGCCTAATAGAACTTTTTAGAAAGAAATTTTATGTGGATTACTCCAAAATATCTTATGTGTCACTCATTGTTTATCACAAAGGACCCGATTTCACTTGTGACTTGTTTCCAATATAGTAGGCGCATTTCCAATATGGACGATGTAAACATTGCCGATCTTTTGGAGGGGGTAAAC
Organism: Gigaspora rosea; assembly: GCA_003550325.1. Classification (NCBI taxonomy): domain Eukaryota; kingdom Fungi; phylum Glomeromycota; class Glomeromycetes; order Diversisporales; family Gigasporaceae; genus Gigaspora; species Gigaspora rosea. The sequence goes on along the minus strand of QKWP01001219.1, from coordinate 90,750 downwards.
TCAATTGCCCACTTTTTGGTAAAATTTCAAAAAGTCCAAAGGGCGAGAGACGATACTTGTATCCAAAGTTTAAGGAGTGTACATCCAAGATAAAACTCATTTTTTTGTTGTTCCCCACTGTTTTTCCACAGGTCCCTTCGTCAACGAAGAAAAAAATGTTTGTATCTCCACCAAAATTTCACATACAAGGGCACCACCTTCTGCCAGTTATCTTGTAGGCTGACGCTTTTGGCTTGCATGCCGAATATACAAAGGAGTCCTCTGTTTAGGTAGTTGACCTCTGTAAAAACTGTTTTCTGTGTTATCCTACTATACATTAAGTATAGGCAACGCTCCAACAAAAAACTTTTTGTTTTTCTTCTATCGAAAAATTTGGTCCAGGTGATCGTCAGAAAAGAATATTTTAAGCTTTTTGATCAAATAATAACTGATAAAATATATAATAATAACAATTATCTTTGTAATTTTCTACTATTGCTAATAGTTAAGTTTTTTCTAATTAAAAAAGAAATACTACTATTATATTATACTGCTTTTGGTAATGATTTTTTATATATGAAAAAATAAAATCACATATATAAAACAATTGTTTATTTTTTTTATATTAAAGGGAATCCCAGGTATAGCTCCTGCCCAAACTTTATTAATACTTAAGGGTAGAGTAGTGGTAAAGTATATGTAGATCATTTTTATATTACTTATTATGACTCTACTATGTAAATCAGATTACACAACACAATCACTATGGATGAGTTGCATAAATATAAATATAACATTATAAAATATCACTAAACCTGTTTTTGAAAACTTGTTTTATCAAAACATCAAAAAAACCCATATTAACTAAGTTAGTATATTAAAAATTTACTTACTAAGTTAATTAATTTTGCAAGTGATAAATAAATTTTGCGAGTGACAACGCGAAACTAGCCAATCAAATCACGTAATTTACAAGTGATCTACAAGTGATCGATATAGAGTAAACTCTACCCTTAAGTAAATTGACAAATGGCAGTGCCGTAAATACATACATATTATATTCAAGTATTGGAACTAGGATTTTAGATTGTACAACCATTTATCCATAGCTAAAACCCACCAGAGCCTTCTATATTCCCATTTATATAAGGGTAGAGACATTTATCACCTGATTTTTTAGGGGGGAGGGGGTCAGAGGGATTATCAGGTGCTATATAATATAGTTTTATTAGCCAATCAAAATTGCCCAAAATAACTATATAAAATTTTTAA
>QKWP01001219.1:0-74452 GCA_003550325.1 Gigaspora rosea | reverse complement strand
TTGTGATTCTAATGGTAGTAAAATCATCAAAAATCGGTTTGATAGATCATAAGATATGAGTATTTTTCAATTGTTTACTATAGAGTTTTTTCTTATGAATTGAAGCACATGACGTTCCACTTACTATATAAGGTAATAGTCACATGCCCGCCGATTTTTACTATGAAATTTGTTCCCTTTAACTGTGAACTACTAATTAATAAATATAGTCTTTCTTCTCTATAATCACCTCCTATATAATTACAACACTTGTACAATTGCATAAAATTTTGAGACAATTTATTAATAAATTATAAAAAAAGACTTCTATATAATCACAATCTTTTATAATCACTAATTTTCTTGATACAAACTGTGTGATTATAGAGGAGGAAGACTGTACTATATAGTAATAATATACAAATCTATAACGATCTTATGATCCTGTGATTAGATTTTGAGAATTTGAGCTTGTTAGAATCCTCTCTTTGAGAGGATCATTTTGGTAGTTAAATCATTCAAATTGGACCAGTAGATCAAAAGTTATTAACTATTAAAGTTTATAAATATTTTTAATAATAATTTAATATATGCAAAATTTGATTGGCTATTAAACCAGTCAGGTGGGGGAGGGGGTAGGCTCTATAGTAAATGGAAATCAGGTGATTTTTGGTGCTCTTCTTAACTAATTATAGAGTAGAAACAGGCTGACTCAACAGGTTCAACAGGCTTTTTTAGGAAGTTAATTTAGGCAAATACTATTATATTTTAAGTTATCATATGATCAGTATTTTGAAAAATAGCTCAAATTAATTTTCAAAAAAAAGCCCATTGGGCTGTTGGGCCAGCCTATTTTCTACTTTAAATAATTATAAATACTAGCAATAGAGTAATATTAAAGATTTTATATAGTATATGATTATATTACAAATTAAATACAGAGAACCCTCTCTAAGTGCATGCTTTTAGGACTAAACTTTAATAATGTGCATTTAGAGAACAATAAGAAAAAGTGCATTTATATTTATAGAGGTCATTTATATATTTGGGCCCAAATTTAAACATGCATTTAGAGAGGGTGTATACTTATAGAGTGTGCACTTAGAGAGGGTTCTCTGTAGCATTTTATATACAAAATCTTAAATATTATTAGATAAATGTATATAGCAAACCAAAGAGTATGAATATATATAGAAACTTCACATATTCATTTTTGTAAATTACAATATCAATAGGTATCTATAAAATCTGCATTTTTGTGCCAATTTATAAAGAATTTTTCTATATCTAAGCCTTTACATAAGCTATTGTTTGTGTTTAGTTCTATACTAACTATAGCATATAGATCTTTAATAATACATATATATATATTGATCTTTTTGTTATAGTAATCTTTTATTACAATTTATTGAATTTTTTATATAGCTCTTTATCTGCTAGAAGTAGGTATGCTACTCAAATTTGAAGCACTTTTTTAAAAAAAGCTCAGCTTTTATTGCATATAGATTATATTTTTTCACTCTTTCAATATGTTTTCTCTAATGCTTACCAATTAAGATACCAACTCCAGACTCTTTATTTTTCTCTTCTTTTTTTTGACCAGAAACTACTATATCCAAATTGTTCTATATTTATTTATTTTCTCTCTTTTTTCTATATTAGTTTCTACTATTCCAATTATATTGTCTTCTATAATACTGCTAAGTTTAAAAGTTTTTGTTTATTTAACTTTAATTGATGATTCGCCACTCAACAAAAGAATGATCTTAGTATAATATGAGGCAGATTACCATGTAAATCTCATATATGTTGTGCGTCAGATTAAAACTTGCGTCAAATTGAATCTAATGCACATCAGATGACTATCAGTTGACTAGCATTAAATGATCGGCAACAACTGGTCTAACTAATCTCTAACTTTACCGTAATTTTACTCTAACCCTAATCTAATTTAGGCCGGGTCTAATCTGACGCAAGAATCGATCTGACGCACGATATATATACAGAATACAGAAAGAAACTATTTTATTTTACTAAGTTAATAAGCAAAGACAATTAATTAGAAATTGTAAAGCATAATGAGATAAATTAAATAGTAGTTATATCATTGAAAATGGCCTAGTGAAAGCTGAAATATTTTCAAAAAATAATTAGCTGACTATATAAATTACTATGTAAACAGATGTAAACATTAGTTTGCAAATTTTATATAGTTAGCCAATCATTTTTTGAAGATATCTCAGCATCTACGAGACTAATTTGGATGATCTAATACTATTAAATTTGTCTTACCGTAGGTTTCCGAAAATAAGCAACCTCCAAAAAAGCTACCCCCCAGATTTTCAGAAAAATTTTTATAAAAATCATTAACAGTCGCTACATATAAAACTTTTTTTTTACTATGTAAACTTCAAAAGGTCGAATAAGTAAGTTGTTCAGCATAACGAAATACACCTATAGTAAAAATTTTATGCCATTTGGACAAGTTTTTATTAGTACGTTTTTCAATTTTTTGAAAAATTTAACAATCTGAAAATAAGCTACCACAACAATTTTTTGTGTAACTTTTGGCTAAAAAGGGTAGCTTATTTTCGGATAAATACAGTATTAAGCTCTAGGTTCCTACAAACTGGATCAAATTAAATTTTAGGTCAAATTTGGGTTTGATTTGATTTTAAATCAAAACCAAACCCAAACTATGATTAAAAAAATATTTGAGTTTGATTTGAAGCAAACTTTTTAGTTAAATTTGAGTTTGGTTTGAATTTGAGTTTGAAGTTTGCAAACTAGTTTGAGTTTGAATAATATAAATATATTTTTATATTTTAATTGATAATCTGTCAGTCAACTGGAGAGTGATCATAGTGTAATATGACGCAGATTATATAAAAATTGCTATAGCTGAAATGTAGTATGCTTCCATCTAAACTTTTTTTCTTACTAAGTTAATGATACATGCCCACTAATTGAAAGTTGTAGAGCTTGTCGAGGTGCATCTAACAGTGGCATATAGGCAGATTTATTTCTATGTGATTATTGAAGATCTGCCCTCTGATTGGTTAATTTGTTTAATGTAATAATAAAAAGTGATACATACTTTTTCGAAGGCGCACGTTTTTTTTAATATAGTGGTATGAAATTTTGTGCTTATATTCAACAAGACTTCAGCTTCAATAATCCTCACTAATCCCATGATAATTTCTTTTAGGCGTAACTTTACTAGTAATGATGGCAAAGAGCTCACTGCGCAAGAATACAGGGCCAGATATGATATGTGGCAAAATTTCGCAAACTGACACCAAATCTTTTATCTAAAACTATGAAAAGTCAAAGCTGCTCCAAGTTTAAAGGTAAAACTCAAATTAGATAACCAGCTATATCAACAACATTCGACAAAACTAGACCCTGCAACTGTTTTTTAAGATCCTACAAGCATAAAAACTTAGTGATCAACTTTGTTATAAACATTATACTGAGTTGGTTATATTTGATAGAAATTTAAGTACTAATAAAAAACAAGAATATAGACAATGTAAAAACATGGGGCTATGTGCAGTATGTGGCAAAGTATCTTTAATTAGCAATTTATGTAAAAACAAAAAATATTAATTATAAAAGTTGGTATAAATATTTATATAGTTTTAATAGTAATATGGAATTCAATTTCCCAAAATTATATAGTAAAAAGACAGGTTTTTTTAAAATTCAAAATTTCAGCTCTTTGTAAAATATCTTTTATTTTTAGAAAATTCTACCAGACTTTTAATCAAAAGAAAGCCAAATACCATATTTTTATGCCTAAATAATTTAATTTATATTATATTTCAACTATTAATACTTTATATTGTAGGCAAACTTGATTCCATATTTCAAAATTTTATATGATAGTAAATTTGCCCTACTTTTATAATATAAACTGTCCTGTTCTTACATGAATTGCTAATTAAACAAGTTATTCAGAATATAAGAATAGTTTTGGTATTGTGGTATAAATTTATTTATTCAAAAAGACCTTACAAAATTGATTATTTTTTTTTACTTTATATTATTATTTACTAATTTCAAAAAAAAATATTAATTACTAGATATATAAGTTAGTCAACAAAAAAAATAAAAATACTAGATATTTTAGATAATTTAGATCAAATATGTATAAGCGATATTGTTTAGTTTAATATGAACTAAAGTTGAAATGAGTTTCTAGTAAAGGTGATGACAGAAATATAGAATCAAATTACCATTTAAAAATATATAATTAAATAAAGTTTTGCTGATAATAAATTGATAATAAAATCGTTTGACAATAAAATTGTTATCGATATTAATCACATCTTAATTGACAAAATGTCACTTTATTAATTTGATTGGTTAAGGTCAAGATTTGATTATTATATGTAATAAAATTAAATTTGTAACAATATTGAATAGAAACAAATCTACCAATGGTTAGATCATCCAAATCGGCCCAATAGATGGTGAGATATTGTTGAAAAACGATTGGCTAACTATATAAAATCTGTATGTAAACAAATATTGTTTTCATAGAGATTTATATAAACAACCAATCGTTTTCGTGATATCTCGGCATCCACTGGGCCGATTTGGATCTGTTAGATGCATCTCAGCGAGTCTACAACTTTCAATTAGTGGATATGTATCATTAACTTAGTAAGAAAAAAGTTTTAAATAGAAGCATGCCACATTTCTCCTATAGTGATTTTCATATGTAATTTGTGTCACTGAGTTTTATATAGTCAGCCAATCATTTTTTGACGATATCTCGCTATCCACTAGGCCAATTTGGATAATCTAACCACTATTAGATGCATCTCAACGAGCTCTACAACTTTCAATTAGTGAACATGGATTATTAACTTAGTAAAAAAAAGGTTTAAATGGAAGCATACCACATTTTGTCTATGATCACTCTCTAGTTGACTGGCTGATTATCAATTAAGTAACTTGTTTAAAATATAAAAATATATTTATATCATTCAAACTTAAACTAGTTTGCAAACTTCAAATCAAACTCAAATCAAACTTAGTATAGTATTTGGGTTTGGTTTGAATTTGATTATTTTTTATTTGAATTTGGGTTTGATTTCAAACTTTATAAAATTTATAGTTTGATTTTGGTTTGATTTGGGGTTTGATCAAACTCAAATCGAGCCCAGATCAAACTTCAGAACCCTATTAAGCTCTACAACTTTCAATTAATTACTTTTGCTTATTAACTTTGTAAAATAAAATGTTTTATTTGGATGATTGCTATATTCTGTACAGCATAGTAGAAGTTCATTTTGATTGGTTATATTAAGAATAAATTTGATTGGTGAAGATCTTATTTTTTATATTGTCAATTGTAATTTTTAAAGTGCCTTTAATAAGTAAAGATAGTCACGATATGTAAAATTTTTTTTCTGCAATACATAACAACTATGATGATTTAATATATCATTTTTTTACCTTTAAACTTACTGTTTTTTAACAACTGATGCAATAGGATGCAAAAGATTGAGAAGCTAAACGAGAAGTAAAAGTTTTGAAAAGTCAGAAAGTGTTTCAGCGACCTAAGCAATTAGTAAGTGAAAGTTGTCTCAACTACGTAGCTCTACTTTGTTTTCTATAAGTAAAAAGTACTATGTATTCGAAACTAACATTCCAAACTCTACATTTTTATTATATTTAGATTATAAGTGGTTTATAATACTTTTTATAGTAGCAGTGTTTAGAAATGTTCATGTATGTTATTTTATTCAGCAGATTGTGTCACAAAACTTAGAGTATTTGTTGTAAAATAAATATTTACTTATTGCGAAATAAAATAATATTGTATACATTGTGAAATATAAATAGTTATGAACCCTAATTAATGTATTGTAAGACTAATACGTGCCTTTAGAAAATATTGAGAAAGTTTCGTGAGTAATAAAATTTCATCTGGACATAGCTGATACTTTATCCGGAAAATGATCTACATTTTTTCCAGGGTATTTTAACAACCAATCAAAATAAACTTCCACTATGTTATTCTGTACATATAGGATTTTATAGTAATTTGTATCACATTAACTAAGATCATTTTTCTGTTGAGTGGTAAATCATTAATTAAACTATTAATATTGTGTACCCCAATTTTAAATTTTAAAAATTATATATTTCTCTATTTTCTTTACAAGTTTTTTATACTTTTTGTTATATAAAATAGAAGTAAAAATTTTTGTTTTCATATTCTCTACTATGACAATTGTTGCAACCTTGGAAGCATTAGGCAAAAAGCTACTCAATGTTTTAAATCTCTCATGCATGTTCTGAACAAGCTACATTTTTGTTTTTTTTTATTTATTTCTATAAGTAAAATAACTCTTTTACTTCTTCTTAGTATTCTCTGTTATTATATTAGAGTCTTGTATATTTTCCATTTCTGGACCTTAATGATTTGTTTTATTAAACTGCTATTTCTTGATATTTGTTCATTCTCCTTATTGTTCAAATCTTTAAAGGACTATCTTAATCTAGTATTATAATAGATCATATTTTTGTTTATTGCTCTTTCAAGATATTTTTTGTTTTTAAAATATATTATAGCTATGCTTCTTGTATTTCAATTACTATTTATTAGAATAAAAACTGATTTTGCTTTAATAACTTTGCATTGCCTTAGCAGCACGACCTTAACTGCTAACTTTGAAATGTTAGATAGTCTTCTTTAAATTTATTTTGTTTAAGTAACTTTTCTTTATCAAAATTTGCTGAAATTTTTTTAAATAACTTTTCTAATTTCAATACAATAGCCCATTTATTTTCCAAATTCTGCACTTTTATTTCATTTTTTAATCTAATTTGTATATGTGCTACTGTTTTCTCTTGAAATTTCAATTGATAATGCTTACTGTACTATAAAAGCCCAACTTCTTTTTGAATTAATATGTGTTTATGTTTATGAAAATGCTCAAATTGTAAGATTTTTTATGGCCTACACCGACAGATTCAGGGTGTAGGTGAGATTTTCCGGGTCACGTGAAAACCCGGCCTCTGATCACCCCGATTAAGATCGGGGCCAAATCCCCTCTCCAGTTACACAGATCAAAATATATACAACCCTTTTTTTTGTTTACATCTTATAATTTTTTTTTGCCATCCTTTACTTCAAGACTTGTGCCTCTTTTCGTCGCTGGAGTCATTGTTTACTAGTGCCTCTTTAATTGCTAGCGTCGTTGTTGCTCTTTTCATCACTCGTGCTGCCTCTTTCCGTTGCTCGTGCCACTTCTTTTTGTCATTCGTGCTGCCTCTTTCATCACTCATGCCGCCTCTTTTCGTATACTTCTTTGGCAGAACCTACAAAAAAAAGAAAGGTTAGTTCAAGTTGAGAAAAAAAAAAAGAATAAAAGAAAATACTTGTCTTTAAACTCGGCTTTTTATAATGTTTAATTCGTACTGATTTATTTCTGTATTTGTAGATCGCAGGATTAGTACTTGTATAATTTAGAGTTAGGGTTAGGATTAGTATAGTATTAGATAGTAAAAAAGTTTATGTAAGTAATTTTAAAATAATTTAAAGTAAAATAAAAAAAAATTAAGTTTACCATATAACGTTTTTTATTTGATTATAAAGAGAGCTATTTTTAACTTCTTTGCTATCAAATAAAAAGCCGTTAGGTCATTCCTTGTTAAAATTCTAGTGATACTAAATTATTGTCTTTAAGGAATTATAGCATTTATCATACCTTATTGTTCTGCTCTAGTACGAACATATATACGTACGTCAGTCCCTTTTTGTTTCTTCTATTATTTCGTTATGTTTTGATTTGCTTCCTGATTTTTATTTTAATAAAAAGTTATTAATACGAGAATTAAAATAGTAATTCGTTGATGCCAGTACGTACAAAAAAAAAATAATTTAAGATAAATAAATAAAATTAAATTTAATTAAATTAAATAAATAATTTAAAAAATAAAATAAGACATTAAAAAAAGATTTAAATGAATAAAAAAAAAAGTAAAAAAAATTAAAAAGAAAAAAAAATTAAACCGAATTAAAATTTTTTTATATTTGTTTTTTTAATTTGTTTTAATTTTTTTTTAATTTGTTTTTATTTTCACTTTAAATTATTATTATTTTTTTTTATTTAATAAATTATGTTTTGATTTTTTTTTTAATTTATTATTTTTTTTAATTCATTTTTTTTTATTTTATTTATTTTAAATTTTTTTATATTTTTTTATATTCTTTATTTTTATTTTTATTTTTTTTAAATTATTTTATTTTTTTTAATTTGTATTTTTATTTTTAATTCGTTTAAATTTTTTTTAAATTATTGTTTTTTTATTTATAATTTTTTTTAATTAATTTTTAATTCTTAAATTATTTTCTTTAGTTTTTTTAAATTCGTTTCAACTTTATTTTTTTAAATTATTTATTTAATTTAATTTAATTTTATTTATTTATCTTAAATTATTTTAACTTAAGCATATAAATAACCTATTTTTCTTACAAGGTAACCTACTTTTGTCTCCTAAATAAAGTTGTTCAAAGCATGTTTTTACATATATTGTTCATCTCATTTATTCTGGCGGAAAAAAGTTAAAAATTAATATTGTCTATATATAAAAATTTTTAAATTTTAATAACTTATCAATAAATTTTTTATGTCAAATAATATAGTTCTTGGGCTATCTTTTGATATATATTTTACTATTATTTTATAAGCAATTTATTAAGTAATAAATTTTTTAAAATTTTAATTTTTAAAAAAAAATTAAAAATTTTTTTAAAAAAATGGATTTTAAGCATTTTCGCAAGCTATATACAGTATAACAAGTTTGTACTATGCAGGAGCATAGCCATGCATATTCTGAATATATAGTTAAAATTTGAGCTTAATTGGATCAGTGGTTGTTAAAATATAAATTTTTAAAGTTTTTTAAAATTTTATTACTGAATTACTATATTGTACAAAAGTTGCACAAAAATTGCTATAGTAATTTTTGAGCAACTTTTGTACAATATAGTAATTCAGTTATAAAATTTTAAAAAACTTTAATTTATATTTAACAACCACTGATCCAATTAAGCTCAAATTTTAACTGTGGTATGGCTATGCAACTGCATAGTACAAACTTGTTATACTGCATATAGCTTGTGAAAATGCTTAAAATCCATTTTTTTTAAATAACTTTAATTTTTTTTTAAAAAATTAAAATTTTTAAAAAATTTATTACTTAACAAATTGCTTATAAAAGAATAGTAAAATATATATCAAAAGATAGCTCAAGACCTATATTATTTGATATAAAAAATTATTGATAAGTTATTAAAATTTAAAAATTTTTATATATAGATAATATTAATTTTTGGCTTTTTTCTGCCAGAATAAATAAGATGACCAATACTTATTATCTTAAAATTGGCAAATATTTGTTTTGACAAGTTATATCTCAATTTGTAACTTGGAAAAAGGTTTTTTTATTCATCTTCTTTTGCTCTATATAATTACAAATTAATTTTAAATTAATATATAGGTTGAAAAACATTATTGCTTCAAAGTTTATAGTAATATTATATGCTTTTTATTAAAATTTTATATATAAAAAATTTGCATGTGATTATTGGATAACTAATATTGTATTTACTAAAATAGTGATAAATTTTATGACAATTTTTAAAATAGCTCAATAATTGTAATTACTGTTATTTCCATAAAATCTTAACTAATAAAAATTATAATAATTTTAATACAAACTGTCTCAATCTTAACCACATATTGTGTCAAGAAATAGTGAGTTTTTAACTAAATTTTTACAATAACTCATAATAGAAATATTAAACTAATTCAACTTAATTACATACTATGGTTCTATGATAGCACAACTATAGTTAGCAATAATTGCAATTATTTATATGATCTTATATCGAAATTGTAAAACTCAATAATAACCTGACAAAATTTACAAACTGCGCAAATTAATTTATATTATTACAGAAATCAAGTAATTTCTTTTTTTTTAAAAAAAAAACATTATGAACAAGTACTACATAAAAGCCTTTTATGGGCCTGCAAGTAGTAGCAAGTATCTATGCACTTTATGCTATTTGGAGCTAATAATACAAAAAAATTAAACATATTATATAAATTTACTGAATTTTTTAAATACAAAACATAGCAACTTTAAATTAATTTGTCAACAGAGTATTGAAATGTTACTTCTTCTATAGTAAACTTTGAGATGTTTAATTATAGCACAAGTGTAGTTGAGCTTAATTATAAAGTATCAATTATTTCTTAATGTATGTGAGAATCCAGATTTTGTTTTATATACTAGTCTTTGAAATTGGATATTTTAACAGTTGTCAAATATATTGATATGTTTGTATAGAGATTGTATACAAAAAAATAAAAGATTTTACCAGAGAAATCTGAATTATATTTGATAGAAGGATAAAAATAGTTTCATTTTGTTGGGTTGTTTGGTGTTTATCAAACAGTTCACAAATTAGAAATCTAATTTTACTTGCAATATGTACACATAAAAAATCTATATAAAGTGTCTAATATGTATATACAATGCATTCATATAATAGTAATAGTATATATAAAAAACATATTAATACATAAAAATTTATTGTATTATAAAAGGATCCTGAATAATACATATAGAGGTTATATTGAAATTTTGGATAGAAAAGTTACTTTTTTACTAAAATGTTATATTTGAAAAGCGGTTATTGATCAAAAAGTTATATTTAAAAGTAGATAAAAGGCTTTAATGTTATATTATTTAAAATAGATAGAATTAATAAATTTTAAATAGGTTATATTTAACGGTTTTACTAAATCACACTACTGGTGTTCAACACTACAATGATTTTTACCAATCAAATTTTTTAAATACAGTGTAATGTAAAGATCAGGTGTATCATAAAATTTATATTGTTTTGCTATTTTTTTTTAAAAAAGACCTTTAATACAAAATTTTATCTATGAAACCACCTTTTCTTTTTTAAAAAAAAAATTCCTTGTAAAAGTTTACTATATACTATGCTTACCCTAACCCTAACTATTAACTCTAACTTAATATTTATTAAGTTTTATTTTTTGTTTATTTTGATTTTTATATTGTACTACATACTGGTGTTGAACACCAGTGGTGTAATTTAGTAAAACTGATATTTAAAATTTGGATAACAAAATAAAAAAAAAATAAAGAGATAATTTTTTTAAGGAAAAATTTTAAAAAAATTTATAAGAGAAAATTTTAAAGAGAAAAATTTTTAAGAGAAAAATTTTAAAAGAAATTTTTTTTTAAAAAAATTTTTAAAAAAAGAAAAAAAATATTTGTTATATTTGTTAACTGGGTAAAATTACTTAAATATTAAAGCTTATATATAAAATAAGGTTATTTAACTCTAATAAAAAGTGGATAAAATTTATATTAAAGGCAACATAACCTCTATATGTGTTATCTGGGTCCTATTACAATGCGATAAATTTCTACATTTTTAATTACATATCTAAAACTTATATTATAACAAATCTTGTAAAAGCAAAAATTGCAATTAATTGCAATTGTTATATCATAATTGAATTCAATTTTTTAAACATTAATTTTAATTGATTGCAATTTTTTATGTGTATAAACAATTTAGGCTTGCTTAATGATAATCCAATGCAAACTAACTTAATCACTGTATACTGTATTAGTACAAAATTTTTTTTACAGCAACTCATAATAGAATTACTAAAATTTTAATACAAATTAACTCAATCCATGTATATATCACTGGAATAGTGAGCTTTGTAGCAGAACTTTTTATATTAGCTAATGTATTGAGTCACTAGAATAATAAGTTCTATAACAAAATTTTTTAATTAACTCATGATATAAATTATGATAATTTTTAATACATACCAACTCAAGCTTAACTACTGCGTGTACTACATTAAGTTCTTGGATAGAATTTTTAGTTAATCTTGATAGAATCATGATAATTCTAATACAAATTAACTCAATCACATACTATGTGTACCTCAATTGTTGGTAAGTACTGTAACTGAATTTTTTATACTAACTCACTATTACTATTAAAAAATACTAAATAAGATGGGTGGTGCAAAGATGCCACCTATCACACTAGTTCTAAAATGAAGGCTTGGAGCAACACGATGGGTTACATACTGGTGACTAGACTCGTGTTAACTCATGACTTACAAATTGAACTACGAAGGGTTACTTGGATCATTTGAATCATATCGATCGAGTTATTTTTTTCGAGTTTTACTCAAGTTATTCGAATCATATAAATATACTAAATGTATTTCAATTGCGAATTACACAAACAAGACACTTTATTAATGAGTTATAAAAATCAAATAACCATTCAGATGAGATCAAAATTGCTAATACGCATATTAAGGAGGGCTTCAAAATTGATGATTCGGTATCTTTTGGATAAAATAAGTGATACGTTTATTTGAATTGACCAATGTTTAAACCTTATTATTTTAAAAATATTTTTTGACTTCAGAATTTCAAAACATGAATGAGATTTTTTGAATTCCATATTTTTGAGATAAGTTAATTTTGTGATCTTACTTGTAATATCATATAGATATTTAAAATTTCATGATTCGAAATGTGATAAACTCGAATTACTCGAGTCACGAGTTGGCGAGTCTAGTCACTAACACATACTGGTTAGACTTTTAATTATTTCTACAAAGTCAATACATGAGTATGTTACTATTTGACCATAATCAAGGAACCAAGTGATCACCACACTACATGAAATTATGCAACGACGTCATTTATTTACTTACACTAACAAATTGGCTATCACCTAACTTAACATTAACTCTAACTTAAGCCGAATGATTTATTATATGATGTTATGATCCCAATTTTGCTAAAACCCATTTTTAATTTCTGGGCAGTTTGAGTTCCTGGTTAGTTGAATTAAGAATAGTCGACTAGTCTTATAAACTTCGACCTGCATTACTTCGCTACAACTATTTATTTAGCCGACATCACGACAAGTGACAATTTGCTAAAAATATATACTTGTAATTTAACACTATGTGATGTCGGCTAAATGTCGGTGAAGTGAGAAGTACCGTATAAAATTTTTTATCGACTATATCCTTACGCCCCTTAACATATTAAAGCTAAAGTTATGTCTATCAGCATGTTACAATATGTAATGCAACTAACTGTCCGAGTGGTAAATTATCATAATTAAATACGTATGTACGTTTATTCGTACATAGAAAAGTTTATACAAATTTATAAGTAGGTGACTTAAAATAGATGATACAGCGAGAACTTTGAACATAAACAGGCAAAAATAAGGTATATCTTGCAATATTTCAAGCATATTAACTTATGCATAATGCTGTAATGTTAATATGCAAAAACATATAATGTACAAATTTAAAAAGATAAAGTCACAGAAAAGGCTATCCAATTAGATGCCATACTATAAGCTTAAAATATGTAACGCTGTCTATGCGTTAACTAATTGAGTTATTTCGAACTAATCTATAATCTGCACTGTTCAACAGTATATAATATGCGCGATTAGGTTATGCGTTAATTCGGGAATGCCCATACAGACATAAGCGCTAATTTGGACTTTGAGACCATACAAGTTATTTTTGAAAGACTCGATTTTTTTCGTTGTAATCTTTTCCTGGCATATACCGTTCCAAATTTGGTATCCTCTTTTTTAATAAACTTTAATCTGTGTGTTACCCACCCTTCTACAAAATAGAATTCTCCTATTGGACGGATGAATATTTTATCTGCAATTGGGCGTAATATTTCACGAGATTAAAACTTTTTTTTTTTGCACCCAAATAATTTTTAATAAACTTTTTTGCGAATGTTCTTTTCGAATAATGTAAATTTATTAAAATTTCTTTAAATGACTTTTCGTTATTTAATGCTAAAATTTATAAGCGAAGAAATTTTATTCAAAGCAAAGAAAAAGTCGCTAAATATTTCAACTTGTTTTTATGCCGAACTAACAATATCTGTAAGATAAAACATTTTATATAAATTACATTTTAATTATTAATGTGTATATACAGTATATGGAGTCCGGTAAATTAACCATTTTGAGAAAATCACGTTTAAAATTTAGTGTAATAGTATAACCTTAAATGTGCTGCAGCACTTGTGCCCGGCACCATTTTGGGCTCATTCATGTAGGGATGTTAATCGGTCCCGCAGTAATCATCAGCCGATTTTGAGCAAGGCTTGCACAAAATTGGCATTTTTAATTAATATTCATACGATAACTAAAGTTATAGAAAGTTATTTCTCTATAACAGTCTATAATAGAATTTATCGATTTTTGCATTAGTTTCCAAGTAATTTAGATGGGACCGATTAGGGATGATCAACAAATTTCCTCAAAAATTAATGCGAAAACCAATCAACATCTATTAGAGACTGTTAGGCCACGCAAAGTTAAATTTTCGTTTTGCATTACCCGCCGACCCATTTTTTCAATTTTTCCCAAATTTTTTTTTTTTTAAGTTCCAATTATTCTATTTTTGTTATTTAATTTTTCCCCATAAAATATTTCGGTATCACCCGATGGAGACATTAGCTTTCCGAAATTATCCGACAGGGTCGATAGAAAATCTGACTGTTAACCTCCCAATTTTCTGATTCCATGTTATGCAAAGCGTGGAATTAACTTTATGTGGCCTTAGATGCAACATAAGGCTATTAATTTATAATAGATTAAAAAAAAAAAAAATCCGACCGACCGACCGGGAATTTTGAAACTCATGTAATGCAAAACGAAAAATTAACTTTGTGTGGCCTTATAGAGAAATAACTTTCTATAGCTTTATTTATTAGACGAAATTTAGTTAAAAATACAAATCCTTTGCAAATTTTTTTGCCTGATAATTACTCTTAACATCCCTACATTCATGCATTTGCTAGTGCCTAGCACTTTATCCCCAAGCCTTTAATTGTGCCTGCCAATATGCACAGGCATGGGCATAAGGCACTAATATCTAATCATATGCGGTATTTAAAAAAGTAGGCATCGACAAAAATTTTATTATGTGAATCGTTGCTTTAAACGTTAATTATTTTGATTGTATAGATACAATAACGTAGCTAACTCAATTTTGCAAAAAATTCCATAAGCCGTGTTTTATTTACCCGGTTCTCACACATATATATATATATTAAAAATTTAAGTTCATTATTGAATCATTATTGGTTGTATTTAACAAAAAGTTTATGAGTTCAATAAATTTGGTTTCACGAAAACAATTTGGTGAAAAAATTTGGGGGCAGTGCTCTCACGATAGTAATTTGGCTAAAAGGTTTGAGTTCAATGTTTTCGCAAATGTAATTTGGCGAAAAGTTTTATGGATTCAGTGTTTTCACAAAAGTAATTTTGCAAAAAGTCGAGCTCAAGTCGAGTTCAATGTTTTCACAAAGCAGTTTGGGAAAAAGTTTAAAATTTTTTCAAGAAATAAATAATTTGGTGATTAAAAATCTTAGTAATATTTTGAGTAATATTTTGAACAATGTTATCATATTTTTATTTATTTATTGCTTCTTTTTGATATTGTGAGACGCCATATTTGATTCGTACAATCAGGATCACAAGCCGGGTTGCTGTATTCATATACTGTACAATACTTTTAGTGGTGCAAGATATTTTAAATGCAATAAATTTGGAATATACCAGTCGCAAAGTTTCTACACTAGTATTATTGAATTACCCACTGTCCCATATAATAATATTTTCTACGCGGGAACAATCTTCAAACAAAATATACTATTATAATATTGTTTACATGAAAAATCAATTTAGAAATATACCGGACTGTTATACCGATACTATATCATAGTGATAACAGCAAAATATCGCTTAGTTTTTGTGATATGTCTGTAAAATATTTAAACGTTGCGTTTAATCATTTCTTCTCCAAACAAAAAAAAATAACAATAATAATAAATAAACCAAAATGCAAGAAACGAATGGAAACTATAAATTTACTTATGATTGGTTTAAAGGATCCATTCCCAATTGGGAAAAACATTTATTGCATCTCAAAAACGAAAAAATCAATGTTCTTGAAATAGGAGCTTTTGAAGGAAGGTCTACCGTTTGGATTTTAGAAGAATTATTCAAAAACCCTGAATCAAAACTTATATCCGTAGATCCCTTTGAAGTATGTTTTTTAGATGATGGAATAAACGTTAAAAATTATGAAATGACATTTAGAGAAAATGTCAAAATGACTGGCAAAGAAAAACAAAGTGAAACTATGAAAAGTTTATCCTTTGAAGCTCTTACCAAATTGAACTACGAATCAAAGATTAAATTTGATTTTATTTACATTGATGGTTCTCATATTGCTAAGAATGCATTAGCGGATGCAGTTTTGGCATGGAATCTCTTGAAAGATGGTGGAATTATGACTTTTGATGATTATGAATGGGATCGATATAAAGAAGAATATAATAATCCAAAAGTAGCAATTAATACTTTTATTAAATGCTATGAGCCAGAACTAGAAGTAATTCATAAAGGTTTTCAAGTAACTCTTAAAAAAGTTATCCGTGAAAGAAAACAAAATGAAATTGATGATTTTGCGGGACATATAAAACAAGTGATTAAAAAATTTTTTAGCAATTATGAAGATTTATTAGCCAATTAAAAATCAAATGTAACGTAAACAAATTTCAAACCGTAATTTTTTATTCAAAATTTAGTCTAGCAAACCATCTTTAGTGTCCGAACAAAAATTTTTCTCGTGCAATTTTTTATTTTATTATGCTCCACTAGCTTTGACAAATCGAAGTTTTTTTTAGTTTAGCAATTGTTTTCAAAGTAAAATAGCCGATTCTTCACTCTTCAAAATTAGTTAACTTCGAAAAATTTAATAGACTTTTATTAACTTATAATAGTAAAGTGAATTCTGCTCATATTCTTGATAAATATTTTTATAGAAATTTTTTAAATCAATTATTCAATATATTTAATATATTTTGCAAATTTCCAATGTTTCTTATTTAATTTTTTTTTTCTTTTCAAATCTGGGGTTGTTCGAATTTTGCAAAGCAACTGTTTACAAATTCCAATAAACAATGTGTAATAAAACTATTTAGTTTGGTTGTTTTAATATTGTTATCGTACCTCAGAGACACAAGGTGGGTGGTGATCTGTGTAGCGTAGCATCGCCATGTAGTGTGGATCAAAGAGTTTTTCCAGTGGTAAAACAGAACTCATATAGGGGTCTGCCGCATCCACTTATTTGCGCGGGTAATACAAGCTCCTGGAGAGGAAATAGCCAATCGGAGAGTGCAAATTTTGACTATTCCGGATCAGCCCGACGAAGAATTCGAACACGCATAAAAGAAGAAAAAAGCGAAAATACGCAAAAACTAATGGTTAAATCGATCTTGGTGCACTAATTAAAAATGACGGGGATGAAATTTTACTTATATCAAGCATCACTCCAACCCTATAACCTCTAACGTTAAGGCCCTAGCCCTAAATTTCATCTCGCACACTTAGTTTATTTACAAAATCGGATTCCCTTTTTTGGTTTGTGTTACCCGCACTGATTTATACTTTTTGGGAATGTAACGTTTCACTAAAAAAAATCGAAAAGCATTGCAAACACGTGACATGTATTGTGATTTGGGTTCTCTAGCTAACGATGCTAAATATTAAACTTTATTGCGACATTGTAACATACATCAGTGCAATTGATGTACAAACATAAATTGATGTACAAACATATAGAATACTTTCTCATGATTGGTCGAATGTTATGATTGGACATTTGTGCAACATGTGACAATCGACCAATTAAATTCATTATATTCATAAATAAATCTTTACTGCTTCTCACTTTAACAAAAGAATAAAGAAGAAAAAGAGTCTACATATATATTTTTAAATGCCAATTATGCTTTTTATATCAAATTAATATAATATTTAAGGAACTATATTTTATTGTACTTAGAGCTCGTCATGATAAGACCCGTTAGAGCCCCGTAGTAATCTTTACATATATACGTATATAAAGTTTTAACACTTATTACTAATTCTACTTTCATGTATTAACGTTTGTTACATTTTAAAACATTGTCAGCATGGTTTAAAAATCGCTTTATCTACTTCTAAAAAAAATTTTGTACAGTGCTATTAATTTTTTTTCAATAACCTAGATTAGGGATGGGTTCGGTCGGTCATTGTCAGTCGCTGGTCTGTAATTACTGTTAACCGCTTATAAATAGTTGGTCGTGATCAGTCATATGGTCAAATAACTGGTCATAGTCGATAAATTATAACCAATTATCCAATCAAATATCCAAATAAAGGGTATGGCTAAAGCCATGTACCCACATGATTTTTTGAAATTTTAGTTAAAATTAGTATCAGAGCATTAGGGTCAGTTTAAGGTTAGGACCAACATAAGTAAGTAAATTGCCTTCCCGGCATTTTTTTATTATTGGTCCAAGATGGTTTAGACTGCTGTTTTTATGTTGCGTTTTTTTTTGTTTTTTTGTCTTTTCAGGCTAATCCGTATAAACAAAATTACACGACTCCGGTTAGTTGATTTACACGAAATGTTATATGGGTATATGCAGTGTTTAAAATTCAATGTTCTCATGGTTCTCAATGAACATTTGAGTTTTTTTAAGAACCTTGATATTTAGAAAAGGTTCTCTTATTTGAGAACATTTTATCCTCTTGAAATGTTCTCTAAGAGAACATTTATAAAATTTTTATGTTCTAGATTTATTAATAAGAACAATAAATTATATAAAATGTTCATCAATTTGATAATATATAATTTAATCATGACAAATTCTGCATAAATATATATATATATATGTATTTATATACATATGTACATACTATGTATAGCACATATGTTTAAATTGTACAATATGGATAACAAATAAATATTTAAGAAAATAGCCTTTAAAGATTTTTAGAATAAAATGTTCATTAATTATGCAGTGTGTTTTTTATAGAGAGTATCATTCCTAATATTATAAAATAATGCCCATATGCAAATGTCCCCTTTATGAGATACGATTGGCCAATCTTGCATATATGTGCATAAACTCTTGAAATTAAATTAGCTAACTTTTTAAGGATTATAATTATCATTATTATGAATAGCTAATATCGTAATAATTCATCATATTTACGTAATTCGTGTGATTGAAATGCAGTAATCAAATAACGTGGGAATAATTCATAGTATAATTTTTTTTAATAATAAATAAATAAATGAATCAGTTGTCAGTTTATTTGTTTTATTAAAAAATCGAGTTTCGTTCGTTATGTCTCCTTGTAATTGGATTAACTGAGATGTGGATAACGTTAATAACATGCGTTATCGAGTCACATACTGTGTATCGCCAAAAAGTAAGGTTTACAAAAGTGGCATATAATAGGAACCATAATAATTCCAACACGAACTAACTCAACCCTAACCCCATATTGTGATTATTAGGATAGCATGCAAGTTTTATATTCATAATAGAAACTACAATAATTTAATCAAATTCAATCTTAAAATGCATTATCCGTTGAGTAGGTTTGTAACAGAATATTTTATAGTAAAATTCACAATAGAAATACAGTAATTATAATACAAAATAATTCACCTTTTTGTCGAAGAATTTAAAAAATCGAGTTTCATTTGTTATGGACACTTTGAATCTTTGAAATTAGATTAACTGAGGATAATGTTAATAATATGCGCTGGTGAATCACATACTGTGTATCGCCAAAAAGTAATGGTTTGTAATAACAGCACATGATAGAAACCATAATAATTCTAACACGAACAAACTAAAACCTAACTCCATATTGTGATTATTAGAATAGCGTGCAAGTTTAATATGCGAATTTTTATCAGTAATTTATGATTAAACTACAATAATTTAATCAAACTCATAATGTATTATCCGTCAAGTAGGTTTGTAGCAAAATTTTTTATAGTAATTCACGGTAGAAATTACGATAATTCTGATAAAAATAATTCACCTTTTTGTAGCTGAATTTAAAAAATTGAGTTTCATTTGCTATGGACACTTTGAATCTTTGAAATTAGATTGAGGTGTGGATAACGTTAATAACATGTGTTAATGAGCCACATACTGTCGCTAATAGTAAGGTTTGTAACAGCAACACATGATAGAAACCATAATAATTCCAACACGAACTAACTAAACCCTAACCCGCATTGTGATTATTAGAATAGAATAGCGTGCAAGTTTAATATGAGAATTTTTAACAGTAATTTATAATTAAGCTACAATAATTTAATCAAACTCAAAATGTATTATCCGTCGAGCAGGTTTGTAACAGAATTTTTTATAGTAATTCACGATAAAAATTACGATAATTCTCAATAATTCTGATACAAATAATTCACCTTTTTGTAGCTGAATTTAAAAAATCAAGTTTCATTTGTTATGGACACTTTGATCTTTGAAATTAGATTAGCTGAGGTGTGGATAACGTTAATAACATGCTTTAGTGAGCCACATACTGTGCATCGCTAGAATAGTACGGTTTGCAACAGCAGCACATGATAGAAAGCATAATAATTTCCAACACGAAATAACTAAACCCTAACACCGCATTGTGATTATTAGAAAAGAATAGCGCGCAAGTTTAATATGAGAATTTTTAACAGTAATTTATGATTAAACTACAATAATTTAATCAAACTCCAAATGTATTATCCGTTGAGTAGGTTTGTAAAAGAATTTTTTATAGTAATTCACAATAGAAATTACGATAATTCGCAAAATAATTCACCTTTCCGTCATTACAGGAATATTGAGTCCTGTAGCAGAAATTTAAAAAATTAAGCTTCGTTCTTTATGGGCAGTTCGTGTCTTTGAAAAGAGCGCCAGTGGCGCCCACAATACTTGTATTGTATAAAATTATACTGTATATATAGATGATTCATGTCAAAGCATAGCAGAAGTTCGTTTTGATTGGCTAAAATTAAACTAAATATAATTGGTGACGATTTTTTTTTATACAGTCAGCTGTAATTTTTAAAGTACTTTTATAAGTAAAAATCATTATGCCATATGAGAAATTTTTTTGTAATATGTAATGTAGAATCAACTTGAGTCATTAGTATTTTACCTTGGGTTTTACTGGTTTTTAACTTGGGATATGGTGGGATACAGAAGTTTCAAGATCTAGATGAGAAGCAAAGATTTTAAAAGGTTGGAAGGTAGTTCAGCGACCTAAGCAATTGTGAGTGAAGTTGCAAGATTTTATTTCCACTAGTTTTGCTGCCTAATAAAAAATACTATTTCGAACTACATTCTAAACTGTACTTTAATTTTTTTGTTATATTTATTTAGATTATAAGTATAGCTTATGAATACAGTACAACGTCTATAGTAGTAGTGGTTAGAAATGTTTGCGTATCTTGAATCTAGTTTAATAATGTATTACGAAACTTAATTATTTATTGTAAATTATTATACTTATTATGAAAAGAATAGTATATATGTTGTAGAATCCGCCCAATTTAGAATCCGGTTGTCCTGATTCAGAATCGGGGTAGCCGAATTTAGAATTCTTAAGCGGGTTGCCCGGATTGATAATTTGATTACAATTTAGAATCCGGCTGTCCTGATACAGAATCGAGGCAGCCGAATTTAGAATTCTTAAGCGGGTTGCCCGGATTGATAATCACTCAACTGGATGTGCCACATGGAACTTCAATTAACTTGACTTTATTATTAGAGATATCACCGTTACGAACCGTTACGTCACTTAGAGTGTCCTGGATTATGCGATGCGGCATTATGCGCATAATCAGCCATTTAAAAATTAAAAAATTTTTTATCATGCGATATCATGCGCATTTTATTTAAAATGAATAAATAAAGGATATTTGAAGAGGTTTAAAAATCATATAATCGATTTAATTATTTAACATTTATTCATTCATTGCATCAGTTAAAGCATAATTCGGGCACCTTAACTATAAATCTGCCTTTTTTTTTTTTATCGACGGCAGCTTATATATATTGAAAGGTTAAATCACATAATCGCTTATTTCCTTCGCATAATTTCAAATTTATTTCGCATCCACTGTATAATTGTCCCCAATTCGCGCATCGCATAATCCTGGACACCCTATCGCTGTCACTTTTTCACTATCATGTGATAGTATGTGGCGCACCATTATGCGTGTACGAACTTATATTTATGGACGTATTAAAAAGTTCTACCCTAA
Organism: Gigaspora rosea; assembly: GCA_003550325.1. Taxonomy (NCBI): domain Eukaryota; kingdom Fungi; phylum Glomeromycota; class Glomeromycetes; order Diversisporales; family Gigasporaceae; genus Gigaspora; species Gigaspora rosea. The sequence continues at coordinate 52,196 of QKWP01001219.1, read as the reverse complement.
AAGCTATATTTTTAATGCTAGTAACTAAGAATGTTTACTTGAAACAACTCTAGAACGCAATCACTTGGAATCAAAAAAGTTTAAGTATTCAATAAACTTTATTAAAAAAAAATAGGTACGCAATAAAAAATATATATTTAAGTGTTTCAACTTTAAGTATTTAAAACAGGCTATTCATGTCCATAAATATTTACTATTTAATTTCATTTTATTCACGATAATTTAGCGTGTAAGTATCAAGAACGTCTGTTAATCTAAAGTATCTAAATAAGCTATTCATTTTCATGAATATTTACTATTAATTTTATTTTAGATCGTGAGTAAAGAACATAGGTATTTAAAATAAGCAATTCGTGTCTATGGACATTTATTTAATTTCATTTTATTTACGATAAGTTGGTGCGTAAGTATAAGAAACATTATTAATCTAAGTATCTATTTAATTTTATTTTGGTCGTAAGTATAGTGAAAAAATTTAATTCAAATATTTATGCTATTCATTTTCATGATAATTTAATGCGTAAGAATAAAGAAGTTCGTTAATTCAAGTACCTAAACATTTTTATGGATATTTACTATAGATTTAATTTTATTTTAGGCCGTAAGTGTAAAGAATATTTTAAATTTAAGCATCTAAAATAATCTATTTGTCCTATGGATTTTTATTTAATTTTATTTTATCCACGATAAGTTGGTGTGTAAGTATAAGGAACACTTATTATTATCTAAGTATAAAATATGTTACTTACCTTCTTACAATTTGATTTTATTTTAAGTTGTTAGCATAAATAACATTTATCAATTTAAATATCTTATTAATTTATAATTAGTAGTGTTCGGATCTAGATAATCTGTTTATCTAAAGATAATTATCTGTTGAAAGAAAACATTATCTGTTATCTATATCTGTTCATAATTCCATTATCCGGATAACTATCTAGATTATCTGTTGATTATTAGACATATATTTCGTATTAGGTAAACCTATAATATAAATTTTGTGTATTGCAAAATTGTGTCATACATTTTAACGATTAAACCAATACTTGCGAAATTGTAGATGCGCTAGTTTTAACACACGCAAGATAATCCGTATGGAGCAACACAGGATTGCTCCAAATCATTCCATATATGGAGCAACCTGGGTTTTAAGTAATAACTTGGCTCCAGGTTATTATATATTTCTTGAAATCTCAACACACACTATCTTTAACTGGAAAATTACCTGGGTTGTTCCGGAATTTTGCTCCAATAACAACTTATACTCGTGATAAATGCTGATACAAATTCTATATCTAGTATGAAAGCTTCAAGGAGTGATATTGAAGATGTCACGTAGTGTATAGCTATATTGCAATTTAAATGGCGTTCATATGCAAAATCTTGCATCTTATTAGATAAATGCATATATCGAAGTAAGGATGTGAATACATATAGACACATCCGTTGTAACACTTGCTCCTGTCCCATAAAATTGTTAGTCTAACTTTTATCTGATTCTGTTATTCATTCTCATAGTCGTCGTTTAATTGCTAATAGTGATTGCAATCTGATTTTCCAAGTTCATCTAACATAGTACGCTAATACATATTAAATTCATACAAACACTCATGCTTTCCAAGCAAGCAATTAAACAATTACAGTTCGTACATCGCACGTATAAATATTCTCACAGCCTGCAATTTGAAAATAGCGATGACGATTAATAAATATATATACGAGATTCAAAATGGAGTCAATTTGGAAAGAAAGTGTCCAATTATTATCGAAAATCATCTGGCATGAACCATATGAATGGAATTGTTATAATATCAATGCCAAAATGAAATAGTAATTGAAATGAATTGACGTACATTTATTGATGAATTAAAAATGCATATAACAGATAATAACTATTAATAAATGAATGTTTTATTAACATTTGATCAATTTCACCATTTCACCGTTTCACTATATATATTAATACAGATTATCTATAGATAATTATCTGAAATTAAAGTAATTATCCGGATAAATTATCTGTTGAACAAAATCATTATCCGTTATCTATATTATCCGGATAATCCGGATAAAAAATCTAGCGGATCCTAACACTAATAATTAGTTATTCGTAAATGATTCATGTCCATAAATATTTGCTATTAATTTCAATTTATTTGCAACAATTAGTGTGTAAGTATAAGAAACATGTTAATTTAAATAAGCTGTTACATTCATGAATATTTGATTACTTAAAAATAGGCCATTCATGCTCATGAATATTAATATTTAATATCATTTTATTTGTGATAATTCAGGGCATAAGTATAGAGAATGTTTGTTAATCTAAGTATCTAAAATAAAATGTCACATTTCATGTAACATCCGATTATGCATAATTGATTATGCATAATCTCGTTGTATAGAGCTTAGCTTACAGTAGAGTGATTTAGAAATCATACCACTTATCACTTGATACACATGATATGTTTAAGTCAGATGAGATAAAATAATATATAATTAAAGCTTCACAGTTTCTTTAATATTCAGAAAGTATAAAAAGAAAGTTGGTTTGCTCTTCTTAAAAACAATCTTTAGATTATCAATAGTTAAATTAAATAAAGAATATAATAAACTTAGACTACATTAATACACTAAAAAATGCGCAGCATTGTAAGTCCAAAGCTACTATTAATATTAATTTTTCAACAGATATTTATAATTTTATTTATATAATTGATTAGGCTTACTTCTATGATACTGAGGAAGTAGAGAAGCACTTATAACTTTGTTAAAAGTAGAAGAAATTGGTATTGTGCAAAAAAAAATAAACANATGTAACGCCGCAGTGATTTCCAGCATGAGCACATGGTAACTGCGCATGCCAGGGCCACAATCCAGTTTATGCACTTGGCATTTCGCTGCTCATGTTTGTTTATTTTCCCTTTAGTAAATAATAGATTCACACATGTTAGCTTAGCCCACGTAGATGAAACTAGTTTATGCCCTTGGCATTTAGCTGTTAATGTTTGTTTATACCCTTTTTGTAAACAATGTACTTAGCCTAGTTATAGTTTCGCTCACGACATAGTATAGACACACGGTGGGTTAACGGCGAATTGAAGGAGGAATTATAGTGATAAGGCGAAGATGTTTTCTCCAACACTTACGGCTCGAGGCTTGGAAAAGCTGCCTCTACCTTCTGCCTCAAAGAAATGAGGTCATGAAATCGTATGATAAAGAAAGATTCAATAGAGTTGGTATAGATAGTCTAAAAACAATGTATTTATTAAGAGGGTAAAAAGTATATAAGACCCTCCTTTTTGCGCTTCAATAAAGATAACTTTCAACTCACAATATATAGAGTTCAAATTTGAATAACTCAGATGTACTTGAGTTTTAACCTTCGAAATAAGAGTAGAAGTGATAAGAAGTTTTCTTTGTTGTTAAACCCATTGTTATAATCGCTTATTACACTTACCCTGTAACACTTTGTTACCTTTGTTAAAGTTGTATCGTTTAGTTGTTACTACGTAACCTGTGTTTTGAACCTAGTTTCATTTATAACCCAGTACCCAGTTAGAGAAAGAAAGACCCAGTTAATCACCTGATATATATATATACATTAATCGATTACCCCTTTTGATTATCGGATATATCAAATAATCAATCTCCGATATTGATTGATTAATCAACTACATCAATATCGGCTTGCCAATCGTTAAATATATTTAACCAATAACCTTATACCCCTAGATTAAAGAAACAGATATAAAAGTGGGATTAAAGCCACTTCAAGACGGCTATACACAATAAGAAAATGAATACTTATCTTCGTTATCTAAGCCGCAGCAAGACCCGCAAGACTTTTGAGACCTGGACCAAATCTTCCACGCCTCTTTCTGCCTGCCAAATCGAGGATCTAGAGTCTTGCACGCTTATAGAACATTTGTTTAGATAGTTAGTGGTGTTGTTAGTTGTGTTTAGCATATAACCCGATAGTCTTGCCCTTCACAAAGTCCAGAGCTACTATTAATATTAATTTTTCAACAGATATTTATAATTTTATTTATATAATTAATTAGGCTTACTTCTATGATACTGAGGAAGTAGAGAAGCACTTATAACTTTGTTAAAAGTAGAAGAAATTGGTATTGTGCAAAAAAAAATAAACATAAAATAAAAACTGGTATGTGCAAAAAAATAGGAACTAAGTATATGCGATTGCTGTATTGAAAAAAAGGGATCATAGTTTAATATCATACAGCATATTCAGCCAATCATAAACACAGAAGGGCCAGTCAGACAAAATCAAGTGACACTAATTTATCACTTGTTGTCGTAAAAATATAGAGTTTTCCGCTATGCTCCGGACAATAAGCTATTTTTTATACAAATTGGGTTAAATCACCAAGTTACACACCTCTAGTGAACTGCCTTCTTGTTGTCATTTGCATCCTATAAATAAATGTTGTTTATTTCTCTCTATAACAATTGATATTGACTGTGAGATTCTAGAACTTCTTACTTCAAATACTAAAAGCAAATTAAAATATTATTGTGAAGATGAACTTTAAATAATTTAAAGAGTTTATAGAAATGATATTGAGAAAATCAAGCCTCAAAGAAAACTACTATAAAATCATTGCCCATTAGAGGTAGTGGGATAAATATCAATATTTGTTATAATTTAAAATTTCTACAAAGAGTAGCCAGGTTGGCATAAAAGCCTTTTGCCAAAAATCTGCAACATAAGCAATAATAAAAGGCACTGCTAGGAGAGTGTTAAAATGCTACAAACTAATGCAAAAGGCCCATATTAATAAGTTTACAATATTGCAAATATCCAGAGTATTCAGGTTCATGTTGGTCTAGAATAAAAAAAGTAAATCAAATATCATAAGTTATCCAAATGCATAGTAACAAATAAATAAAAGAAAAATTATCTGTGGATTATAAAAAAAAAGAGAGAAGTATGATGATTATACAAATTTACATAGAAGAAATATTAGAAATTGTTTGGTTAAAGTCATAACACAGTAACTTTGCTAATAAATAAGTATTAGTTTACTTTTTATATTAGTAATTAGTTTAACTTAATACTTACTTCCTATTTTTTTTTTTTTTAGCTCAAATAAGTCATGAGTTGACTCAACTATTAAGGCTCTTTACAAAAGTACAGAATCAACAAATCAATTCAAGATTCAGGATTGAATTTTTGGTTCAATTATGAACTTTGTTTATATTATCATGTAATTACAAAAAAATAACATCACCAATTTGATTGAGTAATAAATATCAAAGTTACTTTACTTTGAATAAGATCTAACATTAAATTAAATTCAATTCAGGTAGTTGGTATCTTGGCAAATTCAAAGCAATAGAATCTCCTAAATATCAACAATTAAAAATTTATTTAAATAAACAAATATTGTAGTATACCTTTATATTACAACAACAAAGTTTTCAAGCACATTCAGCTATTTTGAAACATCAATTTTTATATTTTTGTAATAAATTGAAAACAGCTGACAAAGATGAAAATAATATTAAAATGATTAATTTGAAAATGTTTCATTAAAACAGTTTGAAATTATTATCAACTTTATTAGAATATCTTAAAGCATTATTTAATTTTTGAGTTAATACTTATTGCATATGAACTTATTCTTAAAGAGTTAGCTAAACATCTTGAAACTTTGTTAATTGAATCAAATGCTTATTGCTTCATTTACACTTTGCTTGTATTTGTTAAAAAACTTTCAAAAAAATATCAAACTTTTAAATTTACAAGAATGGTATGATGATATAGTAGTAAAGTATTCCACAAAAAATGAATCTGAAGATTTTGTATACCTTCAAGGAAATGCAATTATTTCATTGATTGTATGAGATGATTTATATAAAAGAAGTTAAAATTTGGAATTATGTTATCAAATAGATATTGCTCAAAATTCTGGTTTATCATCCTATTCTAAAAAATGGTCCAATGAAAATATTTTAACACTAAAAACTACTTTAAAAAATTGGTTACCTTTTATTTGTTATTTTCAAATCTCTGATGATGATTTTTATAAATATATCAACCAATCCTAAAAAAAAACTTTGGAAAGATTAAATCAAAAAATATATAATTCCAAATAAACCAATATTAGCTATAATTCTTCTATCTCATATGATTTTAAATCTAATTACTACACAGATCAACAAAACTATTTTTGAAAGTTATTAACAAAGCAATATGTTTGAAATTGCTTTAAAGATTGATAAAAAATTCTGATCTTGTTGTAGTTATGAAGATTAAAGGCACTAATAAAATTATTGGTGAATATAATCATATCAGATAGAATAAATTAGTTAGAGTTTTATGCTGGGACACCTGATTGTTATATTAGATTAGTTATGAGATGCATTGATCCAATACTAACAAATAGCCTACTATCAATTCTATTAATCATCAAGTAAGATTTTGGAATAAAGAAATATTAAACTTGGATAATAACAATAAAATCAAAAGCCAATTTTTAGTAATTTATAATATATTACAACAAAATTGGTGTTAGACTACAAAAAAAAAAATAGAATAAACTTTTAACAATTACTAATATGATATTAAAGAAAAGCATATTGAAAATTATAGAATTTGACTATATGTTGTAACAAAAGTTTTGATTAGCAAACAATCTACTAACAACAAGCTAAACTTACAATAAGCTAGCAGTAAAGACAAAAAGAAGAAGAACAACTTCCTACTCTTTCTTTCTTATATAACTTCTTATGCCCATACCTACTCAACCAAAATTTTATTATATTTATCCAATTTTTTTTCTTTATTTTTTTTTTTTATTTCTTTTTTTTTTTTTTTTTTTTTTTCTTTTATTATTTTTTTTTTTTTTTTTTTTCTTTTTATTTGTTTTTTTTTTTTTTTTTTTTATAACAAATTAATACTATATGACTTTGTTCATAGTATCTTAGCTAAGAATAAAACTCACTATATTTGAATTTTTATATATAAGATATATAAAATAAGTATAAACAAATGTTATAAACAAAAAGTAATATCAATTATAAATTTATACTATGCTACATTTTACATAATATTTGATTCTGCTTGTTATGCTTAATTAATTATGCATAATCTTGTTGTATAGGGCTTAATTTATAGCGAGGTAATTTAGAAATCATACTACTTATTGTTTGATACGCATGGTATATTAAAGTCAGATGAAGTAAAATAATGTACAGTGGCCTACCATATTATTGTGGACACTTTTTAAAAATTTATACAGAGCTAAATATATAAGATATTAAGCTAAAAATTCAATTATAAATTCTTTAAATCTATACCTTTTAAATAAAAAAAAGTTTAAAAAATTTTATACTACAGTTTTTAAAATAATTAAATTTAAGTAAAATTTTAGATTTTTAAGTTTGACCAGTTTTTATTGTTGTACAAAATTAATTAAAAAAATAACTGCACAGTAAAAATTAATTTTTTATTAAGCTAATTGAACTTCAAAAATAAGCAAAAATTATTCAGTATAACAAATTATATATAATTCTAAAATTTTTTAAAATTTTATAAAAATTTAAGGTAATTATTATTTCTAAATATAAAAATGCAATTTTTAATTCAAAATTATATTAGTTACCAAATATAGTAATTTTATTACTATATATAGTAATTAACTAAAATTTTTTTAAAAAATTATAAAATTTTAAAGATATGTGCATTTTGTTATACTAAATAAATTTATTTAAAAAAAATTGCTAGTTTATTAATAAAAATTTAAGTTTATCTATTACTATATTTAGTAATTCTGTTTATTATGAAAACTATATTAAAATTTAAAAAACTGGTCAAATGCAAAATTTAAAAATTTACTTAAACTTAATTATTTTAAAAACTGTAGCATAAAATTTTTTAAACTTTTTTTTATTTAAAAGGTATAGATTTAAAGAATATATAATTTAATTTTTAGCTTGATACCTTATATATTTAGCTCTGTATAAATTTTTGAAAAGTGTCTACAATAATATAGTAGGCCATTGTATGATTAAATCTTTGTAGTTTCTCTAATATTCAGAAAGTATAAAAAGGAAGTTGGTTCACTTTTTTAAGGAACAATCTTCAGGTTATTGATAGTTTAAGTAAATAAAAAATATAATAAACTCAGACTATATTAATACATAAGCTATTTTTATACTAAATTAGGTTAAGTCACCAAGTTATGCTTCTGACAAACTGCCTTATTGTTGTCATTTGCGTTCTATAAATAAACATTGTCTATTTCTTCCTATAACACTTTTAATATAATTAAAAATTTAAAATTAACAAGCTCTTTTTTTTGTACAAGATAGTTGAAATATAAAATCTGCTTGTCAAAAAATATGGGCAGCCACAAATCTATAAAAGCAAATCAAATTAGTTAAATATTCTTTATTAATTTTTCGCTTTGATAATATTTTCTACTCTGATTTAAATTGTTTAATCTATTCAGGCCTTTTTTTTCTAGAATTAATTTGTTGTAATTTTCTAAATTGATAAATGATCATTTTTGTCATTAAAATATAACTACTAGATTAAAGCAGAATAAAAAAATTTATAAAAAAAATTTTTCTTTATAACTTTTTAGTGTTTTCTAAGAACATTGTAGCTTTAAAATTTGATATTTTATCTTTAAAGCTAGATAGAGTCTATAATAGCTATTTCTAATTAATATACTACTTATTCTACAAATAATACCAGAGTAATATTACCAATTTCTTTTTGCAAAAATTATATAATTACTAAATTGCAGCTTTTTTTATTGTTATTGAGTTAAAAATTGCCCATTAACTTTAGAGATTAGTAGATGTTAATGCAAATGCTTTTCTATTATTTTTTTGACTATATTACAATATTTTTTTGAACAAAACTTTGAGGATTGTATAATTCTATCAAATGGAAATCTGGCATCATGTTTAGATAAAGAATTAAATAAAAAAATTCTTGTTGTTTTATCACTTGCTAATCTTGTACAAATTGCTCTATTTATTTGCTATTTACATAGCTAAATCTTTACTTTATTCCAAGTGAAACATGTAGTATTTATTTAAGCAAAGTTTTTGTTTATAATAAAAATTTGAGATTTATTCCTTTATCACACAATTTACAAAGAAATTTTTGAATAGTATAAATGCATATTTTTTCTCCATATTAACTATTATTTTCTAAGAAAAAACAAGCTAAGGAAAAGCTAGTACTATTTATTTTAATCTGGAAACTGTATAATTCTATTTTAAAATTGTATGTATTATCTAAAAATTATATCAAATATTAATATAAATAATCTTATTAATTTAAAGAAAAGTTTATTTTAACCTGTACTACACCTAGAATTAAAGTCAATGCAGATCAGAATTATGTTAGGTTTTAGTATAAAATTCCCTGACCAGTATTAATATAATTTTTGTATATACTAATTCTAAAATTCTAGTTTATAATAATTTTAAATTTTGAATGATTATTTTGAAATGGAATTTTTTTAATTAAAACTTAATAGAATAAATAGATAGTTTACAATGTCACATTCATAGATATTAGTATTTACTTTTTTTAGTTGCTTATAAAGTCCTGTTATAATAGCCAGAGCATAACTAGAGAAAATTTTTTCAAAATAATCTTGTACTAATCTTTTTTAAACCACTCTATTGCTGATCTAAATGCATTTTTATAATGTTTATATCTGTCTTTTCCAAGCACTGTTTATCAAAAATGGATTTGTTTTTGTTGAATAAATGGATCTATACTTTTATTAATAAGCTGACTATAGATTTCTCATAGTAAAAAATCAATATTTATTTTAATAAAGTTTTTAATATTTTGAGGTACCAATATATCTTTTGGTTTTTCATAATTGAGTTATGGTTAAGAGTTAACTTTGTTATATTATTTGTTGAGTCAATAAAATTTTTATAGAACTATTACAACTGAATTATTTCATAGAAGGTGTATCATAATGCTTTAAAGGATTTTTATACTTTTTGAGATTTTTGCTAGAATATCTTGCTATGAACAAATATAACAGTATGTTACTGCATATATTTCTTGATATGAATAGTTATAAATTCATATGAATTTATCTACTTCTTCAATAATCTTATTTGCAATCTCTTTTGATATTTTTTCAAACTTAGCAATATCTATACTACATTCAAAAAAAAATGGTGGCTCATTTTTTGAACAAGAATTTTGTTGTATTGAATATGTTTTTAGAAGCTATATTATATAATCAAAAAGATCATTTGGCTCAACTATTCTAAAAGATCTTGACCTTCATGAATGTCTTCACTTTTCCTAGTTTTATGCTGTTTTTATTTTGCTAAAAGATGTTCTGTCATAACAACTACTGCAAGTACAAAATTGTTTAATTTTTCTACTTATTCCAACCTTATAAATTCACTAAGAGGATTGATATGACCATATTCAGAACAACTAAAAGAACTTATTATGATGAATAAGTCTTTTCTATAGTATTAAAATATATTTAATTTGAAAAGTATATGTTGAATTTTAAATATAAACTAGTTTTTTTTATTTTTTTATTCAATAAGTAAAAATTTAATTAAAATTTTTAAATCAATATCAGCTAATAGCAAATATAATTTCGAATTATATGCATGTATTTGAAAATTTAATATATTTTTTCTATTTTGATAAAGGTCTTATATGCATAAAGATAAGTGTACATTAGCTAACATAAGCATATTTTTTATATTTTTGACTTATTTATATGTACCTTTAAATAGAGCTCTGTTGTAGACAATTTAGAAGATGAGTATAAGGAATGTTTATGATTTTAAATATTTAAACAAGATATTTGACTTCATAAATATTTATTGTTTAATTCTATTTTATTTGCATTAAATTTAACATATTAGTATTTAAAGAATATTTATTTATCTAGAAATTTGAAATAAGCCAATTAAATTATTATTTAATTTCAATTTATTTTTGTTAACTATTAATTTAGCACATGGTAATAAGAATTTCTCACTAGTTGGGTTAAAGTTTCTTTTAATTTCTCTGCTTGGTTCATTGTAGTCGCAAATAATCGTTATTTATCTATATATTTAAAATAAGCTATTAAAGTTCATAAATATTTATCATTTATTTAATATATAAGTATAAAAAACATTTATTATGTAAGTATATAAAATGTCAGAGATGATGCTGAAATCAGATAATGCTGAAATTTGGGGTCTCGATTGAAACTATAAGCCCTGCTAAAATCCATATATACTCTTTAAATATCAAATCTACACCCAAACCTTACTCTAATCTTATAAGACAAAGACAAAAAAAACATCTCAAAAAAATCTTAAAATTTTATATCAAAATAAATCAAAATTTTAGGATCATCAGATTTTAATATTATCCCTGACATAAAATAAGCTATTTGACTATTTATTTTTTATTTGATTTTTTTTTATTTGATTTTAGGTTTCTAGGCTTAAAGAGCATTTATTAATTTAAGGTTGTGAATATTTACTGTTTAATTTTATAGTATTCACAGGACCCCAGACATCTTTTATATAGATCATAACTGGATTTTGGCCAATTTGATCTAATTTGCTAAAAATAAAAAACCACATTTTCTTAAATAACTTCTGATTCAATAATTAGAATTAAATGAATTTTTTTGTTAAATGCACTTTTCTAAGAACTTCATTTTAAAAAAAAGTTTATTCAAATTGGATTATTGGATGCCAAAATAATTGGCAAAACCCATTTTTTTGCTTTACAAATTTTATAGATTTTTGCTAAAATGTGTAATATATGACCTCTGTACTAGAATCTGGGGTATTCACATTAATTTAGCAATTGTATATGTAAAAAATATTTATTATTTAGAAATTTAAAAGGTCTATTTATGAATTACTATTTTTTATTTCTTTTATTTTGTATATATAAGAACTATCTATTTATCTAAATGTATAAAATAAGCTATTATCTTCAAGAATATTTACTTTTTTTAATTTTATTTTAGTTTGAGTATAAAGAGCATTTATCAATTTAAGTTTTTAAAATAAGTTATTCATACTCATGATTTTTTGCTATTTAATTTTACAGGTTCAACTATAAAATTTTTATGCCCTATCAGAAAAATAATAAGTTACATAAATTGAATCAATAAGTTACAGAAACTTTTTGATATATAGCATGTAATAATTAACCAATATTTGGCATGTATTTGTGGTTTATCAGTCTAATACATGTTAGCAAATTTCTGTAACCTATATATAGAATTTTGCAAATAATATTAATAGTATATCGATTGGCAAATATTTTGGTAATATTTATATAATATTAACAATATAGTTCAAATTATAAACTTAATTAATTTTATTTTTAATAAAAATAAATTTATTATAGGTTCGAAATTGTTATATCTAGCAAATAATATAAATCATATTCAAATCATTACTAACAATATAACCAAATACTCAACTTTTTAATACTAGCACAATTAATTAACTATAATAATTATAATAGTCACCAAAGTAAAAAATATAATTGTATACAAAAAACAATAAAAAAGACCTTTTAGAAAAAGAATAGTAATAGTTAACTATATTTATAAAACCAAAATCAACTACGATATTTATAATAGTTACCAAAGTTAAAAATGTAATTGCATATGAAGAAGTGATGAAGAAGACCTACCTAGAAAAAGAAAAAAGAAAAAAGTAGTAGTTAAACATGTTCATGAAACCAAAATAAACTACAATATTTATAATAGTCACCAAAGTTAAAAACATAATTGTATATGAAGAAGCGATAAAGAAAACCCATCTATAAAGAAAAAAAAAGAAAAGTGTAGTTAAACACCAAAATCAACTACAATATTTATAATAGTTACTAAATTTAAAAACATAATTGCATATAAAAAAGCGATGAAAAAAACCTATTTAAAAAAAGAAAGTATATGTTCACAAAACCAATCAACTACAATATTTATAATAGCTGCCAAAGTCAAAAATGTAATTGCATACGAAGATGTAATAAAAAAGACCCTCCTAGAAAAAAAAGAAAAGGTAATAGTTAAATATATCTATGAAACCAAAATCACTACAATATTTATAATAGTTACCAAAGTTGAAAATGTAATTGCATATAAAGAAGTAATGAAGAAGATCTATCTAGAAAAAGAAAAAAAGAAGGATAGTAGTTAATATGTTCATGAACCAAAATCTACTACAATAATTATAATAGTTACCAAAGTTAAAGGCATAATTGCATATAAAGAAGTGATAAAAAAGACCTATCTAGAGAAAAAAAAGCAGTATGCTAGTTAAATGTATCACAAAACCAAAATTAACTACAATATTTACAGTAGTTACCAAAGTCAAAAATATAATTGTATATGAAGAAGCAATAAAGAAGATCTACAGGATCCTGAAATATATAAAGAGAGGCAGGAATTTAGTTTGCTTATTTTTGGCCTTTTTTGTGCAGATTATTTTCTTTTATAGTAATTATTTTTGCCTTTTTTTTCTTGCAAATTTTTTTATATTTAGTAATTTTGTAAAACCTTACCCTTTTGTAGATATTTCAGGGTCCTAGATATACCTAAAAAAAAAAAAGAAGATAGTAGTTAAATGTGTTTATAAAACCAAAATCAACTGCAATATTTATAATAGTCATCAAAATCGAAAATATAACTGCATATGGAAAAGCAATAAAGTAGACCCATCTATAAAAAGAAAAAAAAGTGTGGTAGCTAAATGTGTTTATAAACCAAAATTAACTACAATATTTATAATAGTCACCAAAATCAAAAACATAATTGCATATGAAGAAGCGATAAAAGAAACCCATCTAGAAAAAGAAGGTTGTATTTACAAAACCAAAATCAACTACAATATTTATAATAGTTACCAAAGTTGAAAACATAATTGCATATAAAGAAGTGATGAAGAAGACCCATTTAGAAAAAGAAAGAAAAGGGTAGTAGTTAAATGTGTTTACAAAATCAAAATTAACTACAATATTTATAATAGTTACCAAAATCAAAAATGTAATTGCATATGAAAAAGCAATAAAAAAGACCTAACTAAAAAAAAAGAAGGTGGTGGTTAAACATATCCATAAAACCAAAATCAACTACAATATTTATAATAGTTACCAAAGTTGAAAATATAATTGTATATGAAGAAGTGATGATGAAAACCTATCTAGAAAAAGAAAGAGAAAAGTGGTAGTTAAAGATGTTCACAAAACCAAAATCAATTACAATAATTATAATAGTTACCAAAGTCAAAAATGTAATTGTATATGAAAAAGCTATGAAAAAGACCCATCTAGAAAGAGAAGAAAGAAAAAGGTTGTAATTAAATATGTTCATGAAACCAAAATTAACTACAATATTTATATAATAGTTACCAAAGTTGAAAATGTAATTGTATATGAAGAAGTAATAAAGAAGACCTATCTAAAAGAGAAGAAAGATAAGGGTGGTAGTTAAATGTGTTTATGAAACCAAAATTAACTACAGTATTTATAATAGTCACCAAAGTCAAAAACATAAGAGTACTATTATTTATTATCTAATAACTATTTACTATAGATACTTACCCCTACCCCCAGGTAATATTTATATATAAAATTTTAGCCAATTAAAATTAACTAAAAGATAATTTGATTTTGTTTACTCCATCCTAAAATATTATCTAATAAATATCAGCACCCTAATTGCATATAAAGAAGCAATAAAAAAGACCTATCTAGAAAAAAAAAAATAAGAATAGTAGTTAAACATGTCCATAAAACCAAAATCAACTACAATATTTATAATAAAAAACATAATTGTAGATGAAGAAGTAATAAAAGAAACCAATCTATAAAGAAAAAGGTTGTGTCCATGAAACCAAAACAAACTACAATATTTATAATAGTTACCAAATTTAAAAATGTAATTTCAAAAAAAACAGTATAAAAAAAAAAAGAAAAAGGTTACAAAAGTTTTAAAAAATCAAATATAAATAAATAGTCAAAAAAAATGTATGATATATGTAATTACTGTATGTTTAATAAAAAAAGAATGATTACAGTATCAATGATAATTATTATTATACCTACCCGGTATGTTGATCCCCAAAATTTTTTTGATTATATAATACTAGATATTTAGTTAGATTCAAACAGACATACAAAAATTATACTAAATTTTAATTGTATTTACAGTTAATATATTAGATATCACTTTCAAATTTCCATCAATTAATAATTATACTAATTAAAATATAACATATGGGGTAAGTCAGTAGAAAAGGGACAAATTTATTAGATAAATTTGGCCCTTTTTTACTGACTCACCTTATATGCACATATATCAAATCTAAATAGCTAACGTTATTCACATATTTTTTAGTCCAATATTTGACTAATAGAAACCCAAACAATTGGACAGGTTTTAGCAAGATATTATTAAGATATCATATATAATGATATTTTGCTATATAATATAAAAATATCGAATAGCTAATATTTTATCTGATATTTTTGTATTTGACCCGTATTTGTTAATTAGTGCATGGGTATGAAGAATATTTATCATCTAAGCATTCAAAATATTTATATCTTTGAATATTATTACTATTTATTTAGTGTGTAAATATAAAGAATATTTGTTATTAAGTATATAAAATAAGCAAGCTATTTCTTTTTTAATTTTAGTTTAGTTATAAGAATAAAGAAAATTATCAGTTTATATGTCATTTTGTTCATGTAAATTAATGTACACTCCTCTAACAAAAGTCATAGGATTTTTAATAATTACAAAGATCTAATCTAATTTGTTGTAATCATAGCTATATATAAAACTTTTTTTTTTATATAAAAATCAATCTTTGTACAATAAATAAAGTTGTTTGCCATAACGATTTGCAAATAATAAATTTGTAAAAACTCTTTTCTGTAGATCACAAAACCAAATTCAGAGCTTAGGGAAATAGCACAAAATACATAGGAAAACAAACAAACCTTGCTTAATTATAGGCCTTGGGGCCTAATTTAATACCTAAGCCACTGTTCCTGTTTAGTTGCCGTTCAAAATAACTAAAAGAAAGGGAGATAGCCTTTTTACTACACCCCGTGTGTTCTCGCACTTCTTTACGATGGCTTCAGGCCAATGACCGACAGAAAATCCTATAGAAAACATTCAACAAACTTCTTTAACTTCATTTGACGAGATCCATGCTAACGTCAAAGAGGCAATAGATGGACCTACAGGTCCTTCTGCTAAACGTGTCAAGACCCAATACCAGCCCTCTCCCAACACCACCCCTCCTACTCCCGAATTTTTGCTCAAAAGTGGCGATTCTAGTTTACCCCCGACAAATCCATCGATGACATCACCACATCAAAACACAACACAAGCGTGGGAAATTTGATGATCATGCAGACCGATTCGATTCACACGCTACCTAATGTAAACACTCTGGACCAGTTGCCTGGGAATATTCCCACACCCGATCATGCCGAACCACTCACCAACTCCAACTCATGGGCCGACCCACCTGAACAGCAAAATCAACAGATTCTCCCCGACTTGTTAATCAATCTGATCGACCCAGACGCCATGGAGACCAAATCCAATGCCACCATTGAACCCGACGTACCCTGGAAACTCTACAGCCGAGCACATGCCCTAACAAAAAGGATCAAAAGAACTACCACAAATTGGATTAAAGAAACCTTAAATATTACAGCTAGACGTCGTGACCTCACATTTGACAGCAACTCATGGAACTATGAAACAATCATTGAGGCCTTTGACTCACCTGAAAAATTAGAACAATTTCTGTCACACAAACTACGCTCAATACCTACTCAATTCAACATCCCGACCGCTATTAACCAAATGATCCAATACATGGACACTGCCTTCTTTAGACCATTTACTAGAGACAAAAATGCAGCACCAGCACACCAAAAAGAATTTGATTCACTATTCGGAATGGCACTAGAGAAATTTTGACGCCACAATGATGTACGATTTGTCAACAAAGTAAACCGCCAACATATTTACGAGAAATTGAGAATTAAATAAGCAGTCGACTACTTATGCAACCACGACTTCTTACTGCTCAGACCCCATGACTGTGCTAGACACATCTACTACTGCGTAAACTTGGCAAAAATCTCATCCAAACTTACATTTGAACAAACCCATACTTGCCTTTACTTATCGCATGAGGACCTGCTGTTACCACTCCCAACTCACCCAATGTATAGATGAGGAAATACTTGCTGCACTACCATACTCACTTCTATTAGCAGATTGAAGAAACACCAGAGCTATCCTAACATCCCTATGCAAGGTATACAAGTTCGAACAACTCCCAGAACCTACTTCGAATATTCCATCATACCGTTACCTTACGATATCGAAGAACTACACTCCCCGGTCTGTAACCTGTTTCCTATCACTGACTGGGAAATGCCCAAATGCCTAGGAGAATATCGCCAAAAATTAAAAGTATACTACAGTTTCGAATGGATCCATGCAGAATTTTTCCAACTTCCTGCAGAAAAAGAAAAGCTACTTACAACTATACAGGCACTGAACTCAGCGGTCAGACATCTTTTCCCATGTGACCCCAAAGACAACATTGAACTACGTAACTTGGTCAAAATATTGAGGGAACACTACTCCTTCAAATGCATTCCTAATGACTTCTTCGTACAAAAACCGAATTTGCCTGCAGACCCATACCGAGTCGAAACACAACTAAAATACACCTTCCCGATCACCGATGATCGATTAGCCAAAGAATTCATCAAAGGGATCGAAGGAAATTACAAATTCAACTGGCCTATCCCACTACACTACATGACTGCAAACCCAACAAATTTACCCAACCTACCTAAAGACCACAACCTGGTCGACAAAGACAAAGTGAACTTAACCATTCCAATTAGGTCCTCAAAGTCACTGGTCGAAACCTCCAGACAACTACGTTCACACTACTACTTCCATCGTATACCAGAAAGTTGGATTGAAATTATAGACTACACAGACGGAAGACCCAACCTACCAACTGACTTAGAAAAGGCAATTGTGGTCGTCGCCAGATTGAGAAATGCAAATACTTACAACTCCCTATCAGGGAATACAATGATATCCAAACTACAATTGAAGCCTTGTGCAAACACTTCCGCTTTCGCAGCTTCCCTACGTCATTCATCCACGTACCAGATCTCCCACCACCAAGCTGGAACATGTTCGACAACTACTCACCATCCAAATGAGCACAACTACTACTTACAGTGAATCTCCTTCTCCTACACACCTTACCTCTGACTTACAACAAACTCTGCAACCATCCTCCTCAAATACATACCCTCTTCCTATAAGTGAAGAAAACATAAACTGCACACTAACCATAACAAATCCACAGGCCGAAAAACTTCTCTCACAATCTATTGACACTGGATTCAACATTGCCACCCACAATATATGAGGCCTTTCTAGACTAGAAAAAGCACAAAGTTGGATAGATTACTGCATGGAGGCCAACCTCTATATAATCTCGTTGACCGAAACAAAATTAACTGACTTAAAAGCCAAGAACTTGACTAACCCAATATATCTCTTTTATACTTCCAATTACGTAAACAACTCACAAGCTCACTCTGAACCTGGCCTGGATACAGCACTTATAGTCCACAATCAACTCCAACCTTACGTCCACGATATCAAAACCCTACCAGGCACTGCAATTTATGTCGACTTCTTCTTCCCAAATAACAAAACTCATATAATCTCGACTTACTTGCTATCTAGCACCAGCCATCCTCAACTCGATAAACGAACTCAAGAAAAAGTATTCGCTTGGTTCCTGGAAGCGAAAAATAAGAACTAAAACACGATCCTCTTTGGCGACCTAAATGCCAACCAGTTCAGGGACAAGAAATTCCCACTCTTTAATAACCTTAATGCAATACACGCAGTTAGCCTACTATTCTTCTACAACATTACGGAACCTACCTGGGTAGGACTGAATATCTCCAGCCAGATCGATGACATTTGGTTCTACTCGGACCTAATCCAGAACATAGATGAACCAACTATTACTGCTGCTGACTATATATCTGATAGTGATCACAAAATTATTTCTGCAACCTGGCATATAAAAATTTGCAAACAAAGAACCCAGCGAAACAAAAAAAAAACGAAAAATGTACCAATATAATAAAATAACAAAGGAAGACTGGGAAAACTTTTCTGCTGAAACTGACTTATTACTTTCACAAGCCTTACCCTTAGAAGACCTAACTTGGGATACCCAACAATTAAACAAGACCTAGAATATTTGGTCGTCAACAATTAAAAGGATGCTCAACAAACACATTCCATATACTTATACTAGCAGAAAAACTTCTTTGCCCTATCACTAAAAGCAACCAACCTATATCTAGCACTGAAGTCCATGAACAAATGTTTACGCTTAATAATCACCGATTCCTCCAACTGCTGCCTGAAAACTTGTAATAAACTTCTACACACTGCATCTACTCTTGTTGAGTTGGAAATCACCTCTATTATTCAATTAGACCTAGATTCCCCATTGACAACTATTCTCAAATTAAAACAAATCCATCATACAATTTGGACTGCTCGTAATCTGGAAAAATCACAAGAACAAAGCAAAAAAATTGACCACTACGTCAACAGATGTTATAATGACTTCAAAGAAAATACGACCAGAATGCTTGACAGTATCCTGAAACGACGACCAGAACCAGTGTGCACAGACAAAATAATCCTTACTGATTGAATCCTAATCGACAAAGCTGAAATAAAAACACATGTTAGTTCACACTTCAAAACTTGGACAGAATCAAATCCACAAAACTCACAATGGGAGAAGAACTGGGAAGAAGCCTACTCACCCATAGCTGAGATCGACCTCCAATTTACGACACCCTAACGGATACCATTACACTCGATGAATTAAAAGAAACCATAAACAACACTCCCAAAAATAAAGCAACTGGACCGCTAGCTATTTCAAATGAAATTCTACAACAACTCTCTGACCTAACGCTATCACCTCTACTAAAAATCTTTAACAACTGCATATGTCTAAAACAGGTACTGCAACAATGGCTAAAAGCGAATATCTGGCCAAAACCAAAAAAACCGGAGTATAAATACAATCTCAGCACCACGTTAATCGATCACACCCGGAAATGCTTTACAAAAATTTTAATTACCAGATTAACTTCAACCATAATGAGGCACGAGATACTCTTCCGATGAACTTTGCGGCCTTTCCTCATCAATCTACGCTAACACCGGTTTACAATTGATACAAATTCTTGAGGATGCTTCCATCAACCAAAAGGAAATTTGGGACTTTCACAGGACATGTCAAAAGCTTTCAACTCGGTCCACATCGACACACTGGCCAAAGCACTTCGCTGAATAAAAATCCCGGAAGCAATAATCGACCTCCTAGTCTACATACTATCCAACTGAACCAACCAAGTTATCACTGATCTCAGTTTCACAGAACCTTACTCAGTAATGGATGGAATTGATCAGGTAGAAACCTTCTCCCCCTTGCTATGAAAAATATATTATGATTCCCTTATCACAACCATCCACAAGAAATTTACTGGTTATTCCAGTATTATCCAGACTAACCTACCTAAACCCATCAACACATCAGTAATGGCATACATGGACGACTCCCTCTGCTCGCCCCTAATAAACAAACCCTCACAGAAATCCTAAACCTCGCAACCAGCTTTTACAACTGAACAACATAAAAGTCAATCCTTCCGAATCCTTTTTAATTACTAACTTCACGCTTTTCTCACAATCCGTCTGCTTTGACAGCACAACGATCACTGCTCTCCCTAAAAACATCCCTCTTAAATACCTGGGCGCCTGGTATACGACCAACAAGACCCCTAATAATGTCCAAAAACTCATAATATTAGAGATCAAACTAACCTAAGAAAACTACATTATGCTAAAATAACCAAAAAACAAGCCGCCTACATCTACAACCATATCATCATACCTAGATTTCAATACCGTATCCTCTCCTCTTACCTAAACCCTTCACAACTTACCTCCATCAATAAAACAATAACAAAAACCATCAGATCGAAAGCGAGAATAGCCCGAGATGTACCCAACTCCTTCCTGAATTGCGATACAATATATGCAATGACCAACATAGAACAAGCGCAATTGACTACCCTTATAACAAATCTACAGCGTGGTCTAAACCATTACAGCTTTGATAACTCATATATAAAAACCCATATCCAACAAATACAGAACGCTGCAAATACAGATAAATCAATATTAGAGGAACTGCCAGCTCTCACACACCAAGAATATCTAACTCACACCGGTTAATCAGTAATAGCAATCTACAAGCTAAACCTAAAATTTACTCGACCACTCAACAACTGGCCTATACCCACCATACTTCGTAGAACCTCCCTCAACCCACTCATACTTACACACCCTAAATGCACCCACCTAAAAGAAATGCTAAATCGTTATAATATAAATTGCACAGAACAATTTCTTGATTCGACAAACAACAATTTACTTGATTGGATGACCCTCCACCACAACATCAAGAAAATACCTCGTGGAAGAACACCAAAGTGGTTCTATCTAATGCAAGACCTAATTACTTCCTCCGCAACACCTACCTTAAATATAAACAACTTAAACCCTTTCCTAACCCCTCCTTGGTTACCAAAAAAGAAAGGATGGGTTCTAACCCACAACAGTGAAATAGCCAAGATATTCAACCCAAATCAAAAAACAATATATGGCAAACACTTCCTATATCAAGGAAACCAAATATTAAATGCCTGCATGGGATGCTCACTCCCAAACAGGAGCTCACGACACCGATCTTGCTACTTACTATTAGACAAAGAATACATTCACAATCTACAAGTCGATTGTAAACTTACAATACATGCAAACATAAAAGATATCAAGCGATCACTACAACAATTACATCGAAAGAAAACAACAATAACTGATATACGACTTACTAGAATACAAAAACCCCTCACGGCATTCGATGAACCACTAGTATCTAACAATTTTAAGAAAAAAATCCTAACACTATATCTCATCTCAAAAAACTTCAATCGCCTAATCAACAAAAAATTATCGCCACTGGTCGAATTGGAACAGATGGGCCTATAATAAGCTGCTACAACAACACCTGGCCCTCGAAAATTACTACTCTTCTAACTCTACTAACCTTTATTGTTTCTACTACTCACAACCATGCAAAACTAGAAATAATTACTAATAACTCCTCCCTACATACTACTATAACACAAGCTACTGATACCCACTTCTTACAACATTTACGACTAGATCAAACAATGGCTTCTCCTACTGCGCATGACCGCAGCAATAATCAGCGAAAGGAAAATTAACATCAAATACAACAAGGAATTAACTATAGTCGACCCTCTCCCTCCACACCAACTTAATACAACCCCACAGAATTTCTTATACAACTGCTATACACCTCCTTGAACGACTTTGCTATCACTTACTCATTAAAATCAACATTCAAACTTATACACCAAACTACCAACCTTATACGATGGCATAACCAACAAAGAATAATTCGATGGGAAAACCACCAAGATGATATCGACTGGAATGCCACCCTAGCGACTATATCATACAATGATAAACCAAAAAGGCTATACACCAACCCGGCACAATCCAACTTGAAGAACTTCAAAGTGAAACTGCTCGTGGAAAAATTACCCACTTCACTCCTCCTACACCTTTGTAACCCTAAAAACTACACAAACTACCTATGCCCAAGATGCTACTCAGGACCTGAAGACTACTCCAATCTACTAACCTGCACCTCTAACCCCTTCAACTTCAAAACAGAACTCAAAAGAATCTTAATTAAAACCGCAAAAAAAGAAGAAAAACCATTGGAAAACTCTGAAACCTTCGTTCAATCCTACCTCGAACTACATATTTCAAAGAAAATTCCATTTGGATAATCACTAGAAGAACACTAGCCCCTTTTGCTTCCCTATATCTGAAGAACAAACTAACACCTCTACTCCACCACAACATCGCCAAATTCATCTATAAAAAGATATGGATCCCTTCTCGCATGTCCCGACACACAGAAGTAGTCCTTCCTCCCCCTCCACTTCCATCTCCAACGATGCTGAAAACACTCCCACCAACCCCAATGCGCATAAATACTGCAATAGATAAACTTATTACCACAAACAATCTTTGTCCAAACTACATACTCAAAATCTAAAGGTCTACGACCATTCTAGTAAAGAATTAGGTCGAGAGTAAAGTAGCTCTTACCTCTACTTTATAATAGATTAGTATATTCCTACATGTAACAAATATATGTATAATTTATAAATCCAATAAAGTATTAGAGAATAGACCTCTCTTTAAAAAAAAAAAAAACGATTTGCAAATAATTTAAGAATTTTACAAAATTTTATTAAATTTTTTTTGAAAATATTTTTATTTTTAAATATTTGTAAACAAAAAATAAAAATAATAATTAAAATTAATATATTTAAATGCATTTATGAACTCTTCTAAAAACAATTAATATACTCTTTCTTTGTTATAGTATTAGCTATTAATTTTAAAGCATAAACAAGTTCTTTTTGAAAATAAAAAAAATTATAGAGGGCTAGGCTAGGTCTGAACTATAAAGAGAATATAGAAGCAATATCATGAAAATACTTAGTAATCTCTTTTGCCTTGTGTGGTATCACATTATTATGATGCAGCATAACATTGTGTATGGTGCTTCTGCCACTAATTTTCTTAAAATTTTTAAAAACTAATGGTAATACTTCATTGCCATAATACTTTCTATTAACCATATATACTTTCTATTACTACTATACTTGTCATAATTCTACTAACTAAAAAGAAAATACAAAATATTTGTTTTCTACTAAATTAGAAGGTTCTATGATTTGGGGTTAATTCTTCTTTTTATTTATCCAAGCTTTATTACTTTCTTTAGACAAAATATTGAAAAAATAGAACTAGGTTTCATCTTTTATAATAATATTTTGAAATCTATTATCAAGATATTTCAACAATTGCTTCAAAACTTTGACTCTTTTTTGCTTGTTTTTGTAATAAGAGTATAAGGTACCTATTTTGAGCATACTTTATGAGCATGGAGTTTCATATATAAAATAGTTTCAATACTTCTAACTAAAATATCAACTACTTGCTAAATACCTTTAATCATAATATAGAGATTATCACTTATAAGAGTTTTAATTTTAGCAATAATTGAATTTGTAACTGTTTCACAAGAATGCCCAGAATGAGATGCATTTTTTATGCTTAATTTTCTGGTTTTAAATATTTTAACCCAACAGTAAATAGTTAATTTAGATAGTGTTTGTTTTCTTTAGTAGTAACTAATTCTTTATGGATATCTGTAGCTTCTTTACCTCTTTTTCAACATACTCAAATATAATACTATTGATTTTCATATGTAAAGTTTTTTATTATTTTTTGTATACAAAATTTACAAAGCAATAATTTTTTTTCGTCAATTTAAATTTTTTATAATTCATAACAAAATCAAACTCTTCCCGTCGATCACTTGTCCAAAATTTTAAGCAAACGAAAAACAAAAATTTATTAGTAAAAGACGAAGCAAATATAATACTGGTTTTTATAAAGGTTAACCTTTTGCTTAACTTTCCGGGACTCCTTTATTTATTCAGCAAGCAAGCCAGAAGCGTCAGTTGTGCAAGATAACTAGCAGTGGGTGCCCTTGGTATAAGAAATTCTGGTGGAGATACAAACATTTTTTTTCTTCATCGACAAAGGTTTTTATATTTTGGCTAGGCGGTGAACTAAAGAAATGAGTTTTTCAACACACTCTCTAAAGGTTTTGGTTACAAAAACTTATTTGACCATACTCCTACTATCATATTCTCGCTCGAAGTCCCTTTTTCTAGAATTTTGGATGAAAAGTGGGAATTTCGGCATACTCCCTCCAAAAGATCAGCTGTTGTTCCTATCCTAATCAGGAAGAAGGCATGCAGGTGAATAAACAGGAACGAACGCGTAATGAGACATGGCGCAATGGAGTAGGCTGATCTGTGAAAAATAAATTCTAGAATGTTTCTTTAGTTTTCTTTTATGTATATATAATACTTTGGCGAGGCGTTTCCTTGCGCAGTATTATATAATTTTTATTAATATCTTCATAGTCTATTTTTTCTTTGCTTTTTCTTTGGTTTTTCTTTTTGTTTTATTTTTTCTTGGATGTATAATTTTGGTTTTTGTTAATTGTGTCAGGTATTTAGTTTTGTCCACCATTTTAATCTTCACCTTGTTTATTCTTCTTTATGAGAAGCTCAGAGAAGAAGTTTTTGAAGAAGTAGGTTATGAAGCATAGTTGGTTTGTAACTATAGCTAATGAATTATTTTTTGGCTTATACGTAAGCTGATGTGGCTGGTCATATCTGGGCGCAAAATTTATTTTGTAGCTGGATGAGGTCGAAGTCTGTTGATTATAAATGTATTAAAAAGAAATTTTTTAGTAATAATAAATCTAAAAGAGTTTGGCAAGACTGCCAAAGTCGTAAAAAAAAAATTTTATAATTAATTAGGCATTTTATGTATTTTAATATATTTATTTTCAAATTAGGTTAAATCAGATAATCGTTAAAATATTAGTGCAGTTCTAAACCTTTTTGAATGCCTTCTATAACTTAATAAAAGTTGTTCTTTAGGTTCTAAAGTATATTGGATTAAATTTTTATAAAAAAGTTCTTAAAGGTTCAAGAATGTGTCAACATATAATAATTTTAATTATTATTATTTTTTTTTGTTTACAAATATCTAAAATATAAAAAAAATTTAATAAAATTTTCCAAAATTCTTAAATTATATGCAAATTGTTATGGCAAACAACTTTACTTATTGCACAAAGACCAATTTGTATATAAAAAGAAAATTTTTTTTATATAGCTATAATCACAACAAATTAGTTTAGATCTTCATAATTATTAAAATTTTCTAACTTTTGTCAAAGAGTATACAAGCTTAAAGAACATTTACTTATCTAAATATTTACTAGTCCTACCAAATAATTGATTAAGAGCAATTGATTGCAATTTTGTAATTGATTTTGATGCAATCAAAATAAGTTAATTAATTTTATAATTAATTGGGTAGGACTCCGAAATATACATAGATAGGTCAGGTATGAGTTTGCTTATTTTTGAGGGTTTTTATGCAGATCTTTTCTATTTATAGTAATTTTTTGCTATTTTTAAAGTTTTTTCTGTAGATCTTTCCTTTTTTAGTAACCCCATAGTTAACCTGACCTATCTATGTATATTTCGGGGTCCTAATTGGGTTTCACTTAATTTCAATTAATTTTAATTGTATGACATATAACAAAAATAATTGGCAATTAATTGTTAGGTAGGCCTGATATTTCTATTTAATTCATCTACTTATATTGAATTTGGATGTAAATATTAAAATATAAGCTGCTATTCTTGGTAGATCTATAATACTGTTCTACTAGAGTATATAATTAACTTTTTCTATTTGTTATAAATGATATATCTATTTAAAGAATATTTAATTTTATTTTATTTGCATTATTTGTAATTAAAAAAATATAATTATTATTTAAAATAATCAAGTTTATTTTTATTATTATTTAATTTTATTTTAAATTACGATTATAAAATATATTTATTAAATTAAATATTAAGCTATTTAAATTCATTACTCAATTTTATTTTCATTAATTTAATGCTAAGAATGTTTAATAATTGGGGTCTCTCAGAAGAAAAGGAAGAATTTTTTCTAGATAAAAGTTTTTTAAACTTTGAATTAAAATATCTTAATAACTACTAAATTAAATTTAATGATATTTTTTATAGTTTAATAATTATATATAGTTATAACTAGGAAATTTGTAGCATTGTAAGTCCGAAGCTACTATTAATATTAATTTTTCAACAGATATTTATAATTTTATTTATAATTGATTAGCTTACTTCTATGATACCAGGGAATTAGAGAAGCATTTATAACTTTGTTAAAAGTAGAACGAAATTGGTATTATGCAAAAAAAAAAATAAACATAAAATAAAAACTGGTATTGCACAAAAAATATAGAAACTAAGTATATGCAATATGCTGTATTGAAAAAAAGGGATTGTAGTGTAATGTCATACAGCATATTTAGCCAATCATAAACGCAGAAGAGCACAACAGACAAGATCAAGTGACACTAATTTATCACTTGTTGTTGTAAAAACAAAGAGAGTCCTCCGCTATGCTCTGGACAATAAAAAATAAAAAATTCTTTATTTAATTTGATTTAGTAGTTACTAGCTTTATGCACACACTTTGCTGTGTGTATAAGAATGCATCCAAAAATACCTGTGCAATGTCTGTTTTAATGATTAAAAAGTATTATTGTAATGTCTATGGATTACTATAAAAATTATTTTGTATAACTTACTTACTAATATGATTATAGTGATCGAAATTATGCTAGCTTTATTGAAATTATAATAATTCTGTCATTAGTTACTGTAAAATTTCATTGCAGAATATGCTCATTATACTATTGTTATTAATATTTAATTAAAAGGTTAATTTGTCAGAATTATTTAATTTCTTCATATTACTATAAAAAATTCTATTACAAAACTTATCTAGCATATAATGTGTAAATAAAAAAATTGTACATAGGACTTATTTGTTGCTAAGTAACCTTAAGATGTAGTTGAGTTAGTTGTCTTAAAGTTTCATGCTATTGTAAAAATTTTGTCACTAAAATTTACTTATGTTCTAACATATGAAAAGGATATGATTGAGATGGTTTGTATTGGA
Source organism: Gigaspora rosea (assembly GCA_003550325.1). Taxonomy (NCBI): domain Eukaryota; kingdom Fungi; phylum Glomeromycota; class Glomeromycetes; order Diversisporales; family Gigasporaceae; genus Gigaspora; species Gigaspora rosea. The sequence continues at coordinate 24,267 of QKWP01001219.1, read as the reverse complement.
ATTAAATATTTATTTCTATCATGAGTATTGGAATTATCATGAGTTAAAAAATTCTGTTAAAATTTTACTTGGTATATAGCGTATATATATAAGAAAAAAAAAAAAAAAACTTTCGTGCTACACCCGTTCTAGCTACAATTCGTACTATGTCTGTTCTAAAGAAAAGAACGAACGTTAGTACTAATTACATATATATATAAAAAAAAAACTTTTGTGCTACGCCCGTTCTAGCTACAATCCGTACTACGTTTGTTCTAAAGAAAAGAACGAACGTTAGTACTAATTATATATATATATAAAAAAAACTTTCGTGCTATGCCCATTCTAGCTACGATCTGTACTATGTCTGTTCTAAAGAAAAGAACGAACATTAGTACTAATTACATATATATATATAAAAAAAAATAACTATTTACTATGCTACGTTCATTCTGGCGTTTTATTTGTATTACGTTTGTTCTAAAGAAAACGTAAGAACATTAGTACTGTAATATATATAAAAAAAAAATAAATAAAAAATATTTACCATGCTACGTTCTAGCACTACGTTCTATTTGTCTATTAGTACTAAGTTCGTTCTAAAGGAAAGACGTAAGAATATTAGTACTGTATATATATATAAAAAAAAAAAACTACTATGACCGTGCTATGTTCATTCTAGCAGGCACATTCTATCGTCTAGTCATACTACATTCGTAAAAAAAAACTAAGAACGTTCGTAAAAAAACTAACGTGACTGTGCTACGTCCGTTCAAGCTAATTACTGCATTACGTCCATTCTAAAGAAAAGAATATAACGTTAATAATGTAATAAACTAATATATAAAAAAACAAACCATCTACCGCACTACGTTCGTCCGTTCTAGCTACGTTCTGTCCAATTGTACTATGTTCGTTCTAAAGAAAAGAACGTAAGAACGTTAGTACTGTAACAAACTAATTTATAAAAAAAAAGAAAACTATCTACCATGCTCGTCCATTTTAGCACGTTCCAATCATACTACATTCATTCTAAAGAAAGAATGTAATAACTTTAGTACTGTAATAAACTAATTAAAAAAATTAAAAAATTACCGTAACTGTGCTATGTATGCTGTGCTACATTCATTCTAGCCAACTACTGTGCTACATCCATTTCAAAAAAAAGAACGTAAGAACGTTAGTAATGCAATAAAAAAATAATAAAAAAAAAAAAAACTGAAGAACGGTCATACCTTTATTCGAAGTTAAGGCTCTAGAGACGACGGTTCTAAAAAATAAATACAGTATTAAATTAAAAATAAAAAAAACAAATAAATAAAAAAAAAAATTTATTTATATGATCGTCAATCTTTAATGTGATTGGCCGATCATATAAGGGTCGCCATAAATGGATAGTGATAAGAATTATGACGAAGCTATTACGAAATTAAAATGCAAATAATTAATAATTATAAATTAAATGATCGTCATAATAGATTTAATTCTCACAGTCGGTTTTTGGATATGGCAAATTGCAATTAAAATTTTATTTTTTTATTTTCATTATTATTAAGTAGCAACAATTACTGTTTATCATACATTTACATAAGAAATTAGTAGAATAAAAGATTTTGATGCAGACTGGACATTCGTCATAGCGGGATATTTATTTTGCTTTGATTTCTAATTATGATGTACGTTGTCATTTTTTTGCAAGTACAGAATTTGTATTAGTATTCACACATTTCTTCAATTATATTTTTCCACATCAATGTGCCTTATATAATTTATGCAGTTGTCATCATGCATTGCATCAGAATTAATTAACTTTTATCAGAATCGGAAAAGTGAAAACCATCATTCATACTAAACAAATCAATATGATTGTACTGGTATTAAGCCCCCAAGAATTTTAACAATGCCTAGTACTACTTAGGTAAAATTAACATGGCTGTGACAATACAATTATGGAAGATATCAACTTTTTATTGATTTACATCATTTACAAAAGTACTTAACTCCTCTTTCTGCACGTTTTAGCTAGCATCAGGTAATTTTAGGCAATTGAAGTTGTAACTTTAGCAAGTTAACGCACCTTTTAGGCACGATATATATCAGCATGTACTATATATATGACCTTAATGAGCATCCAATCAAAAGACAAAATGCCTGATTACGGTTGTCATTTAGTAGTATAAAGATTATAATATTTTAATTTAAAATTTAAAAAAAAAAGAGCTAAAAACTTTTTACTAATAAGCCCCATTTATTTTGTACTGTATATTCTATTACTAGGAAATTAGAATCTGATATGGGTCCAAAACAATATTAATACATAATTTTTAATTAATAGGCGTTTAATACAAATATGCAAAATAGTTACATGTGTAATACATAAAACGGTCTATTAATCAATTGTTATACTGACTGCAAATTATCACGAGAACCATCAATTCTCAAATTTTATTGGCCGTAGCTGACTAATATTGCATAGACGTGCATTCAAGTTTACTTGTACAGATGTGTCCTCGCTATGCTTCAGACAATTATAAAAAATTAAAATCTATAAATAAAAATTAAAAAAAATTGGAATCAGTTTGCTAAATATTAATAACTGTGGCAAATTAAAATGAAATCAGATTAAAATGAAACTGGAAACCTCTTTTGCTTATATTTAAAGCTTATAAAACCTACATATACTCGTTTATTAATAACCCTACTCTAAACCCTAACTTTAATGCTAAAAAACCAAAAAATGTCACCTAAAAAATTTTAAAATTTTTTTTAAAAAATAGAAAAATTTCATTTTAATCTGTTACAACAAATAATCAGATTAATCTATAGTTATCACAAAATTTAAGTTTGATTAAATATGATTGTTCAACCTACGTAGCTCACACACAAAAAGTTTCCAGTCATGTGACTTTTTGTGGCACAAACTAGGCGCAAACCAATTGAATTTTAGGATTAGGTGTAACATAAAAATTGTGCTTTTTATGATTTTTCATAAAAAATTACTAATAGCACCGAAGTTTGTTTATGAAATCGTCTATTGTGTATTAACAAAAAAAATTCCTTGCAAAATTTTGGTATAAGTAGTACTCTAACCAAGCGTCTAACCCAAACCCTAACTACACGATTTATTACTTTAGTTCTTTCGCTTTATTCGATTGTTTTGATTGTTTTGATTTTTACGTTACACTTGATCTCAAATTTTGATTGGTTTGTGCCACAAAAAAGTCACATGACCAGAAAATTTTTTGTGGGTGAGCTACTATTGTCCGATTGTTCATTTATGTCATATTAGGATCAGCAATACCACATTATCACATGACAGTGAAATTTTGACGGGTAGTTTCTTCACAGGAGTAATACGTATTATAAAATTTTTGTTTTTGTAATATAGCAATTGGTTAAGTGTGGAATGGGTAGATGTCTGATTTGTACGTCTGTGCTCCATTGGCACGTTGAATTGGCCCGAATTGGATGGATACAGGTAATTACACAAAATAAAACATGTTCATACATGCCACCCAAGCATCCACTTATTTGTGCGGGTAATACAAGCTCCTGGAGAGAAAATAGCCAATCGGAGAGTCAAATTTTGACTATTCCAAATCAGCCTGTCGAACACGCATAAAAGAAGAAAAAAGCGAACATATACAAAAACTAATGTTTAAATCGAATCTTGGAAATGACGGGAATGAAATTTTACTTATATTAAGTATCACTCTAACCCTATAGCCTCTAATGTTAAGGCCCTAACCCTAAATTTTTATCTCACTCACTTAGTTTATTTACAAAATTGGATTTTCTTTTTTGGTTTGTGTTACTCACCAAATAAGTAAAATGGCCACCCAATACACGTATCAATATCGTAAAACATGATATACGTGCCATTCTGGTACGTTTTGGTTCATGTTGCCTTTACATGCCATATTGGGGTGTCACACAGACTAATTAATCAAAACTATATGTGATTTATCATATTGCAGATTTTTTATATTACCACAAAGCAAATCGATTTACTTCTATATACCGTATCAGATTTTATTAACTAATATGAAAATCGATATTTTAGATATTTTAAAATGTATCAACTTATTATATAGGCGTGCAGTCACCTTAAAATTTTCACCAGTTATTTATATAAAGTCAAAGAATAAAGGTATGGTTTTATTTTTCTATTAATATGTGGATTTTGAACATTCACTTTATAGAGTACTTAAAAATTCATTAATTAGGACGAAAAAAGTTTATTAAAACATATAAATCGAAATTTAATTAGAACTTTAGTGAAACATCAACCATAGCTACTTTGAAACAGTTCTGACGAACAGTTTTCAATTAAAAAAAATTAGATAAATAAGTACAATATTTATGTGATACCTTTAGAATTTTGTGCTTTTTTTATAATTAAGTAAAGTAAAATTACGCTCAATCATTTTAAGATAGATTACATAGTTATTAGACATAGTTTTGATTAATTAGTCCGTGTGACACCCCAACTGCGCACCCCAATGACACGTGCCTATCCAGACAGCCCATGCCAGCTCGTAACACCCATGACCCTTTTCTTATAGGGTACTATACATAATAATATAAAAAAATTATTTTAAACAGGTTTTGTCTCTGTCACGTTTTGGTTCATGTTGCCTTTACGTGCCACATTGGGGTATCACTCAGACTAATTAATCAAAACTATGTTCGATAACTATGTGATTTATCATATTGCAGATTTTTTACGTTACCACAAAGCAAATCGATTTACTTCTATATACCGTATCGGATTTTATTAACTCATATGAAAATCGATATTTTAGATATTTTAAAATGTATCAACTTATTATATAGGCGTGCAATCGCCTTGAAATTTTCACCAGTTATTTATATAAAGTCAAAGAATAAAGCTATGGTTTTATTTTTTCTATTAATATGTGGGTTTTGAACATTCACTTTATAGAGTACTTGAAAATTCATTAATTAGGACGAAAAAAGTTACATTAAAACATATAAATCGAAACTTAATTAGAACTTTAGCGAAACATCAACCATAGCTACTTTGAAACAGTTCTGACGAACAGTTTTCAATTAAAAAAAATTAGATAAATAAGTACAATATTTATGTGATACCTTTAGAATTTTGCGCTTTTTTTTATAATTAAGTAAAGTAAAATTACACTCGATCATATATTTTAATTTTACTGATAAAAATTTGTATTATGATAGATAGATTAATTAGTCTGTGTGATATTCCAACTGCGCACCCCAATGCACGTACCTATCCAGACAACCCGTGCCAACCCGTAACACCTATGACCCTTTTCTTATAGGGGTACTATACATAATAATATAAAAAAATTATTTTAAACAGGTTTTGTCTCTGTCACATTTTGGTTCATGTTGCCTTTACGTGCTACATTGGGGTATCACACGGACTAATTAATCAAAACTATGTTCGATAACTATGTGATTTATCATATTGCAGATTTTTTACGTTACCACAAAGCAAATCGATTTACTTCTATATACCGTATCGGATTTTATTAACTCATATGAAAATCGATATTTTAGATATTTTAAAATGTATCAACTTATTATATAGGCGTGCAATCGCCTTGAAATTTTCACCAGTTATTTATATAAAGTCAAAGAATAAAGATATGGTTTTATTTTTTCTATTAATATGTGGATTTTGAACATTCACTTTATAGAGTACTTGAAAATTCATTAATTAGGATGAAAAAAGTTACATTAAAATATATAAATTGAAACTTAATTAGAACTTTAGCGAAACATCAACCATAGCTACTTTGAAACAGTTCTGACGAACAGTTTTCAATTAAAAAAAATTAGATAAATAAGTACAATATTTATGTGATACCTTTAGAATTTTGCGCTTTTTTTTATAATTAAGTAAAGTAAAATTACACTCGATCATATATTTTAATTTTACTGATAAAAATTTGTATTATGATAGATAGATTAATTAGTCTGTGTGATATTCCAACTGCGCACCCCAATGCACGTACCTATCCAGACAACCCGTGCCAACCCGTAACACCTATGACCCTTTTCTTATAGGGGTACTATACATAATAATATAAAAAAATTATTTTAAACAGGTTTTGTCTCTGTCACATTTTGGTTCATGTTGCCTTTACGTGCTACATTGGGGTATCACACGGACTAATTAATCAAAACTATGTTCGATAACTATGTGATTTATCATATTGCAGATTTTTTACGTTACCACAAAGCAAATCGATTTACTTCTATATACCGTATCGGATTTTATTAACTCATATGAAAATCGATATTTTAGATATTTTAAAATGTATCAACTTATTATATAGGCGTGCAATCGCCTTGAAATTTTCACCAGTTATTTATATAAAGTCAAAGAATAAAGATATGGTTTTATTTTTTCTATTAATATGTGGATTTTGAACATTCACTTTATAGAGTACTTGAAAATTCATTAATTAGGATGAAAAAAGTTACATTAAAATATATAAATTGAAACTTAATTAGAACTTTAGCGAAACATCAACCATAGCTACTTTGAAACAGTTCTGACGAACAGTTTTCAATTAAAAAAAATTAGATAAATAAGTACAATATTTATGTGATACCTTTAGAATTTTGCGCTTTTTTTTATAATTAAGTAAAGTAAAATTACACTCGATCATATATTTTAATTTTACTGATAAAAATTTGTATTATGATAGATAGATTAATTAGTCTGTGTGATATTCCAACTGCGCACCCCAATGCACGTACCTATCCAGACAACCCGTGCCAACCCGTAACACCTATGACCCTTTTCTTATAGGGGTACTATACATAATAATATAAAAAAATTATTTTAAACAGGTTTTGTCTCTGTCACATTTTGGTTCATGTTGCCTTTACGTGCTACATTGGGGTATCACACGGACTAATTAATCAAAACTATGTTCGATAACTATGTGATTTATCATATTGCAGATTTTTTACGTTACCACAAAGCAAATCGATTTACTTCTATATACCGTATCAGATTTTTTTAACTCATATGAAAATCGATATTTTAGATATTTTAAAATGTATCAACTTATTATATAGGCATGCAATCGCCTTGAAATTTTTACCAGTTATTTATATAAAGTCAAAGAATAAAGATATGGTTTTATTTTTTCTATTAATATGTGGATTTTGAACATTCACTTTATAGAGTACTTGAAAATTCATTAATTAGGATGAAAAAAGTTACATTAAAATATATAAATTGAAACTTAATTAGAACTTTAGCGAAACATCAACTATAGCTACTTTGAAACAGTTCTGACGAACAGTTTTCAATTAAAAAAATTAGATAAATAAGTACAATATTTATGTGATACCTTTAGAATTTTGCGCTTTTTTTTATAATTAAGTAAAGTAAAATTACACTCGATCATATATTTTAATTTTACTGATAAAAATTTGTATTATGATAGATAGATTAATTAGTCTGTGTGATATTCCAACTGCGCACCCCAATGCACGTACCTATCCAGACAACCCGTGCCAACCCGTAACACCTATGACCCTTTTCTTATAGGGGTACTATACATAATAATATAAAAAAATTATTTTAAACAGGTTTTGTCTCTGTCACATTTTGGTTCATGTTGCCTTTACGTGCTACATTAGGGTATCACACGGACTAATTAATCAAAACTATGTTCGATAACTATGTGATTTATCATATTGCAGATTTTTTACGTTACCACAAAGCAAATCGATTTACTTCTATATACCTTATCGGATTTTATTAACTCATATGAAAATCGATATTTTAGATATTTTAAAATGTATCAACTTATTATATAGGCGTGCAATCGCCTTGAAATTTTCACCAGTTATTTATATAAAGTCAAAGAATAAAGATATGGTTTTATTTTTTCTATTAATATGTGGATTTTGAACATTCACTTTATAGAGTACTTGAAAATTCATTAATTAGGACGAAAAAAGTTACATTAAAACATATAAATCGAAACTTAATTAGAACTTTAGCGAAACATCAACCATAGCTACTTTGAAACAGTTCTGACGAACAGTTTTCAATTAAAAAAAATTAGATAAATAAGTACAATATTTATGTGATACCTTTAGAATTTTGCGCTTTTTTTTATAATTAAGTAAAGTAAAATTACACTCGATCATATATTTTAATTTTACTGATAAAAATTTGTATTATGATAGATAGATTAATTAGTCTGTGTGATATTCCAACTGCGCACCCCAATGCACGTACCTATCCAGACAACCCGTGCCAACCCGTAACACCTATGACCCTTTTCTTATAGGGGTACTATACATAATAATATAAAAAAATTATTTTAAACAGGTTTTGTCTCTGTCACATTTTGGTTCATGTTGCCTTTACGTGCTACATTAGGGTGTCACACGGACTAATTAATCAAAACTATGTTCGATAACTATGTGATTTATCATATTGCAGATTTTTTACGTTACCACAAAGCAAATCGATTTACTTCTATATACCTTATCGGATTTTATTAACTCATATGAAAATCGATATTTTAGATATTTTAAAATGTATCAACTTATTATATAGGCGTGCAATCGCCTTGAAATTTTCACCAGTTATTTATATAAAGTCAAAGAATAAAGATATGGTTTTATTTTTTCTATTAATATGTGGATTTTGAACATTCACTTTATAGAGTACTTGAAAATTCATTAATTAGGACGAAAAAAGTTACATTAAAACATATAAATCGAAACTTAATTAGAACTTTAGCGAAACATCAACCATAGCTACTTTGAAACAGTTCTGATGAACAGTTTTCAATTAAAAAAAATTAGATAAATAAGTACAATATTTATGTGATACCTTTAGAATTTTGCGCTTTTTTTTATAATTAAGTAAAGTAAAATTACACTCGATCATATATTTTAATTTTACTGATAAAAATTTGTATTATGATAGATAGATTAATTAGTCTGTGTGATATTCCAACTGCGCACCCCAATGCACGTACCTATCCAGACAACCCGTGCCAACCCGTAACACCTATGACCCTTTTCTTATAGGGGTACTATACATAATAATATAAAAAAATTATTTTAAACAGGTTTTGTCTCTGTCACATTTTGGTTCATGTTGCCTTTACGTGCTACATTAGGGTATCACACGGACTAATTAATCAAAACTATGTTCGATAACTATGTGATTTATCATATTGCAGATTTTTTACGTTACCACAAAGCAAATCGATTTACTTCTATATACCGTATCAGATTTTTTTAACTCATATGAAAATCGATATTTTAGATATTTTAAAATGTATCAACTTATTATATAGGCATGCAATCGCCTTGAAATTTTTACCAGTTATTTATATAAAGTCAAAGAATAAAGATATGGTTTTATTTTTTCTATTAATATGTGGATTTTGAACATTCACTTTATAGAGTACTTGAAAATTCATTAATTAGGATGAAAAAAGTTACATTAAAATATATAAATTGAAACTTAATTAGAACTTTAGCGAAACATCAACTATAGCTACTTTGAAACAGTTCTGACGAACAGTTTTCAATTAAAAAAATTAGATAAATAAGTACAATATTTATGTGATACCTTTAGAATTTTGCGCTTTTTTTTATAATTAAGTAAAGTAAAATTACACTCGATCATATATTTTAATTTTACTGATAAAAATCTGCATTATGATAGATAGATTAATTAGTCTGTGTGATACTCCAACTGCGCACCCCAATGACACGTGCCTATTCAGACAACCTGTGCCAACCCATAACACCTGTGACCAGTGTTTAAAATTCAAATCTAAAGTTATGTTCTCAAAAAAGTATAATTTAAAACTTTATTGTTCTCAAAAACTTTTTAGTGTTCATTATATATTAAATATATTGAACATTAATTTTTAAAGTATGTTCATATTCTATACTCACAATTTATATACTAAGTTTGTGCTTATCTATTAATAATTTTTAAACTTTATATATAGTTCTTCATATTTTTTTCAATGTAACACAATGTATTATACAATTTAATTTCTAATAATTTTATTAAAACTTCAAGTGCTTTTTATATTTGCTCATAATAAAACAAGATTTTCTATGATATTTTACTAATATTACTATTGGTTAATACAATAAATTAGAATCCAATATCTTTGTTATTTAACTATTTATCTTCATACTAACAAATAATTTGTGTCTTTTTTACTTGCTTAGTATCAATATATCATTTGACCAAATTATCTATATATTAAGTTTACACAATAAGGATACTTTCTATATAAAAATCACACTGCCTAGTTAATGAATATTTTATTTTAAAATCTTTAAAGACTATTTTTATATATTGTACAACTTTAAACATATGTGCTATACATAGTATGTATATACATACATATATATGTACAGTACATATATTTATTTATGCAAAATTTGTAACAATTAACCCACATTATCAAACTGATGAACATTTTATATCATTTATTGTTCTTAATAGTAAATATAGAACATAAAAATTTTATAAATGTTCTCATTGAGAACATTTCAAAAGGATAAAATGTTCTCAAATAAGAAAACCTTTTCTAAATATCAATGTTCTTAAAAAAACTCAAATGTTCATTGAGAATCATGAGAACATTGAATTTTAAACACTGCCCGTGACCCTTTTCTTATAGGGGTACTATATATAATAATATAAAAAAATTATTTTAAACAGGTTTTGTCTTGGAATGGAGATTAAAATTGTTTGTTGAATTAATATCTGACTAAGTAAAAATAATAATAAAATGTCTTGCGACATATTATATAGCTTTTTATAGTATATTACAAATAATTTTCATGTGAATTTTTCAAGAAATTTATTTTAACATGAAACAGTAATAAAAAAAAAGTAAAATAAATTTTTTGTCTATAATTTTCATGTGAATTTTTCAAGAAATTAATTTTAATGTGAAACAGTAATAAAAAAAAAGTAAAAAAATTTTTTTGTCTATAATTTTCGTGTGAATTTTTCAAGAAATTTATTTTATGTAAAATAGTAATAAAAAAAAAGTAAAAAAATTTTTTTGTCTAATAACACAAATTTGAAATATCGATACTTATTCTTATTTTTTAGTTTTACTATTTACCTCTTTGCAAGAAAATAAATCAGTTTCTGATACTATGGATACTGATATAGATTTTCCCTTTCTTACTCGTATTGCTTTTGACCAACTTGTATCGGAATTTCTATCAAACCGTACACCTAAGCAACGAAGAAAAGCAATAATCATACAAGAAGATTATGATCTAATTATTACCATTTTAAATAATCCTCAAAACACATCTATCAGAACTGCAAAAGATCGATTTTGGGTAAAAAAATGGCTTTTATTTACGTGATCTTGGAACACCTCAAAATCCAATTCTTCAACTCATGGAGTTAAAAAAGAAAAAAAGGACAGATCGTGTTATTTGTCCATTTCAAAATCTCTATGAGGTTTTGGAAAAAGTATATGGTAGTACACACCAACATTGTGGATCAAAAAAAACATACGATGCAATAGGTAGTCAATATGCCTATGTTCCTAGATCATTTGTAGAGCAATATGTTGCTCGATGTACACAATATTGTACACGAAAGAGTTTTCTTGTGCCCATTGTTGGAAAAACTATCATATCAAAAAAATTTTTACAACGTGTACAGGTTGATCTTGTTTCATTTGAAAGTATCCGGATAAAGAATACCGTTATATTGCACATCTCTGGGACCATTTCACCTATTTTTCATGGACATGTCCATTGCGTACCAAAGAAGCAGCAGAAGTCACCACGTTTTTATTTTCAGTATTTACTGTTTTTGGGCCCCTTTTATTTTGCAAAGTGATAATGGGCGGGAATTTACTGCACAAATTATTCACAAGCTTATTGGTCTATGGAAAGAAATTTATATTATCAATGGGCGCCCCACCCCCTCAGTCGCAAGGCTCAGTTGAAAGCTCTAACAAAACTTTAAAAAATGCACTTTCAACATGGATGGAAGATAATGAATGAAGGGATTGGAGCATTGGCCTTCCTATAGTTACATATGCCATGAATATCCGTTGTTCTAAACCAACTAGCTATACACTATACAAATTAGTCTTTGGGCAACACCCATTATATTACTTTAATATGGACGAAGAATGGAAGCAGTGTAATGTCAACATGGAAGAAGACTTGCCTGAAGATATTATTGAAAACGGGGAAGACTCTTAGAGTGAGGATATGGATGACAATGATATTATTGAAAACGGGAAAGGTTCCGAGAATGTAGATGATAATGATAATATTGAAAACAGGGAAGGTTCTGAGAATGTGGATTATAATGATAGTTTATGTTATGATTGTGATGATTTTAATGATACGGGTGGTAATCATATTATACATAGAAAATTTAATTACAGCCTCGCTCATCTAGAAGTAGTTGAAAATAATAAAGGTAAAAAAATAATAATTAGAATATAGGTGTTGATTATTTTAATTATTTATTATTTTTTTTTATTTTCATAAATATATAATTGAATTCAGGAAATGAGTCTCCTGACTTTGAGAATGAAAAAATAGAGTTAAAATTAGTCAAGATAAAGCGTCAAAGCCAATTCAAATGTTTAACATTACTGGAGATAGTACCCAACCAGACGATGAACTTTCAATAATAGCTTTGTCAAGTTTCTCACAATATTCGGCATTTTCTAATACCGCAGAAAATGATTATATGGTATTACAACACAGTATAGATAATGGTGTAAGCAAGGATATTGAGATGCTTAGCGAGCAAACAATAGATAATGCTATAGATGATCAGGGGCAAATAAGAGACAAGGTTGTAATTGATTTATAATTTATTGTTATAAATTTATTTTTATTTATTTTTTTTTGTTGTTAAGGTGAGGTTTTGCCTTTATCTTTATTAATAAAATGTGTGAGATTCCTCATGGGGTTTCTCGAATTACAAATTATTATACAAGAATTAAGACTCATACTATAGATAAACTAATTCTATCTAAATTATCTGCAACCTAAACCTACTAGAGTGGTTAAAACTCACCTAGATTTGGATGTGGAGAATAGAGTTAGTAGGACAACTATATTTGATCCAATTGTATGACCAAATGTCTGTTTTTCTAAGTGCTAGCCCAAGAGGTGGGCAAGTATTTGTATTGTTTTCATGTAATTGGTCTGGTAGACCACATATACAATTATAGGTATATAGAGCTTTGTTGTATGAGAATGTGTGTGTGGATTTAGTAGATATAGAGTAAGAAGGTTGTTGTGATAGGTTTTGTGAAGATTTCCAGTTTGCAAGTTTTATACAGTATGGTTTCCATAGCTGTTCATGAATTTTTTGTGAGATAAGCAAGAGGAGTTTAACAATGGTATTAGATGCATTTTGTAAGAGGTATATTGAGATACAATATTGACAAGTGATATAGGGATAAATCCCTGAATTGTAGTATAAAAAGTTGTAGTGTTAAAGGGTATAGATTGTGTAGGGGAAAAACAGTATTGTGTTATGAGATTGTTGCATAGTTGCTATAGTTTATTGGATGTTAAATCTGATAAGTCTGAAAAGGAAAAGTTTTTGATTGCATTTTGGATAATAGTTGATATATTGTTTGAATCTGGACAAAGTAGCCAGTGGAGTTGGTGATCTGTTTGATTGCATGTAATACAAGTAGGATGTATTTGAAGAGAAGGATTTGTAGAAAGAAAATAAGAAAGGGTAGGAAGCATATGTAGCATACATTTAATTCGGAATGATTTTTGAGAACAAAGTTGAAAATTAGTATAGTTATATGTGCGCTTGTGGTTGTGATTGAGGTATAGCCAAGTTGCATTCCAATCAATTTGTCGAGAAAGGGGGATAATTTGTTGAATTCTGTGTTGAGAGGACCACATAGCAATAGTATGTGCATTACAGATATTTTTTATAGCACGACGTGTTGGTTGCTCAATATTATGTTTTTTGTAAATAAAAGTAAAAGATGGGTTATAAATATTATGGGGCTGAAATTCTAGAATAGGTGAGGAGAAGTGGCTTTTTGCAAGTTCATCAGCTTTATTGTTGTATTCATTATTGCTATGTGCTTGCACTTTGTGTAGTATAATATTGAGAGAATATGATTTGATGAGATTAATAAGGGTATGCCAAATAGGCCAGTAATTGTATGAATAGAGTTTGTTGTAATTATGAGTATGGGAAATAAGTGTATTGTACTTTGAAATAATGGATTGAGAATCAGTATATATGTCTATATTACTATTTCGAGGACAAGTACAAATTGCAGATAGTATAGCAATTAGTTCAGCTTTGTATGAAGATGGCCAGTTTTGAATTTGTGCGGAAAAAGAGTGAGAGATATTGTTATTAAAAACTTGAATCCATGCAATTCCCATAGAGCATCTTGGGTTGGAGATATTAATAACTGAACCATCAGTGTAAAAACAAAAATTTGAAAGTATAGAATTAGATTGTGCTATAGATTGGAGTTTTGTAGTAGCTAAAGAAGTCAGAAAAATATCTAAAATGGGGTTGTTGTGTATTATGATTTGGGGAAGGGAAGGAGTATTAATAAAATGGCGAGATGCAATAGAATATAGCAGATCAAGATGGTTAGCATTAAGTTGAAGTTTGTTTGTAAGTTGAGTATAGGTTTTTCTACCTAAGAATTTAGTAGATATAGTAGCTAATATATCTAAAGTACAGGCATTCTGAATTCTATTTGAATTAAGAGAACATCCTGAGCAGGGGGTGCAATGTATATCAGGAGTAGGATATAGGGATGTAATGCTATAATCAGTTTGTATATTCCAATGTGTTATAGAAATGGTATTGGTAGTATAGTTAAATCGTCGAGCTTTTCCAATTATAATTTCTTGCTCAAGATAGGAAATAAGCCAAGGTTTGGATTTAGGATTAAAGTGACCAGTTTGAAATGAAAGTGAATTAAGATTAGAGAGATGTAAAGAGGTGCTAATACAGCGGGTAGTAGTGTTGGATAGAATTTTGTTTTCAAGTGCAAGAAACCAATTAGGTGTTTTTCCTGGTATAAGATTAAGAATTCTAGGAGAAATATGTGACCAAGATAGAAGAGTTGTATTATCATAAGAAGTAAGTTGCTCTAGAAATAAAATATGCTTTGAGCGTAGTTGACGTTTAAAAGTTATATATTGAGGGTGATTGTAAAGAAGAGATTCAAGTGAGGTATAGGGGAGGTTGATAGTAAATGGACGTAGAATTTCAGCATGTGCAGATATAGAAGATTCTAAGTGATTAAGAAGCTGAATTATCTTAAAAGTAGTAGTATATTTGTTGGGACCATCAATAATAGGATTAGAGTGTTGTAGTATATTGGTAGTAGACCATAGATTGTTTTGTAATTGTTGTAATCGGATATGTGTACTATTACCAAGTAAATGAGGGTTGTTAAGTCGAAGTAAAAAGGTAGAAAGATGATGTTGTAATTGTATATCCCAAATGTTTTTTATTCCATATATATTGTGATTAAGCATAGTGCTATTAGGTGTATTTTTGGCAAGCCTTGCTTTATGTTTAGCAACAGTGAGGTATTTAGAAAGGATTTTGTTACATGTTGAATGAGGAAGAATTATATTGTGAATGCGATACTCAAGAATAGGTATAATAACATTGTTAATAATATAACATGCTTGCTTATCAGTAATTTGTTTAGTGTCAAGTATGTTGATAAGCTCAAAAGCTTCTTGATTAATTAGTTTAGACTGTATTGTAGATTTTGATGAAGTAGAAAACCAGCATCCAAGAAATTTAAAAGGTGTTGTAGGAGGCTGACATTGAATATTGTAGCTTAGAAAAGGAATAGAAGGTGTATGTATAAAGTTGGATACAAGAGTAGATTTTTGTGGATTGACTTTAATATTGGCCATTTGGTAGAATGAAGATGCTATATGAAGAATATTTTCTAGTTGCTGTTGGGATTCAGCAATCCATAGAGTGTCATCCATATATGCAAGAACAGATATTGATACTTGTTGGGAGTCAAAAGTATTTGGAGATATACTAGAAAGCCAAGATACAGAGGATTGGTAGCCTGTTTAAGAATTAGAAATTTTGGTGATAAGAGGATCATAATAGATTCGCCAAAAGAGAGGTATAATAGTTTCACCCTGATCTATTCCATCATGAACTTCATAAAAAGGTGTAAGCCCCAGATTAGTAATTACTCTATTGGTTCTTTGTGTAAGAAGATTGGTAAGAGTTGTTATAAGGTGTGTTGGTATATTAAGTCTTTTAAGAGATAAAATAAAGAGATCTATGTTGACTGAGTCATATGCTTTGCTCATATCCTGAGACAAAAGCCAGATCTCCTTTTGATTGCAGTTTGCATCTTCAATAAATTTGTTGAGAATATGAATTGGAATATTAGTACTATTGCCTGGAAGTGCAACATAGTTGTGTGGATTAAGGATGTTGTAAGAGGAAAAAACAGAGTTTAGTCGATTAGTAAGAATTTTAGTATATAGTTTTTTAATATGTTCAATAAGGCTGATTGGTCGTGTATTGTGTAAATGTCCGTCAAAGGTTGGTTTTTTGGAAATAGGAAAAATGCGGGCATCTTTCCATTGTTTGGGAATTGAGCCAGATATTAAATACCAGTTCAATAGTGCTGTAATAGCAGTAATAGTTTGTAAACCTGCATGCTTAAGCATTTTATAGCTAATGCCAGAAGGACCATATGCTTTGTTATTTGAGAAATTATTGATAGTATTGATAGTTTCTTCTAGAGTAATTGGTACTAAAATAGGGTTGTACCATTCAGGTATAATATTGGGTTTGGTGAGTATTCCGATTGCCAATCAGTAGAGTAGATGTATTGATTATAGGTATAGTTAGTGGTCCATTGGCAAAAATGTGATCGGATGTAATCTTTAATTTCTGTAGGGTCTGTAAGAATATCTGTATGAGTTTTTATATTATTAAAATAAACTGGATCAGTGTGACAGTTAAGAATGCTATTAATTATTTTAGTTGGATGAGTAAGTAGTCCTTCACATCTTGTATTGATAGCTGTTTTAATGTGATATCTAAGATGATAGGAATTTTCCAAATTTCTAGCATTGTTTAGGGTTTTCCAGTATGTTTTAGTTTGAAGTAGCCAATTAGATAGATCTGATTGGCAAGAAGGTGGAGATGGAATAGAAAATTGATGCTTAGAGTTAATATTTTGAATATAAGCAAAGACTGTAGTAGGTATAGGTTGGTTGTGTAATAGTGAATATTTGGTTTGTTGCATAATATTTCCAATAATTTTGAGGTTCATGTGTAGTTCTGTAGCTTTGGAAGTAAAAGTATGATAAAAATTTCGAACTGTAAACTTTTTGTTGGGGATAGTTTTGAGAGCAGCATTAATAATACTAGTTTGGATCTTGTGCCATGTGCATTCTATAGATTCAGTAGAGCTATAAGAAAGAGGAGTATTGTTGTGAATAATGTTGTATTGACATTGAGAAGAAAATTTATCCCATTTTGCTTGATCCATAAGTTTGTATTGAAAGATTCTTCGTTTGTAGCGTGTTTTATGTCGAAGTTTTGAGGATAGTGCAAATGGAAATATCCATTTAGAAATAAGAATAAGATGGTCACTATGAGTAGTAGATAGGGGTGATTGAAGTAAAAAATCTATAAGATATGGTATTATTATATCATGTGCCCATATATAATCAATACGGCTGCTTGAATCACTATGCTGCCAGGTGTGTTGGGTATTGTTAGTATGATCAGCCAAATCATACATACTATTGTGATGTAAGTAAGAGAGAAGTTTATTTTTGGCTATAGAGTTATTAATTAAAGAAGGTAATGTATTAAAGTCGCCTAAGATGATAGGGTGTAAATTTAATGAGAGTGCATCTTGTATCCATGATATTATAGCTTCTTGAGATAGGTTTCGTATTTGTTGGTTGGTTGAAGAAAGATATACAGAAATAATTTAGAATTTAAAATCATGTTTAAAGAACAGATCAATTGCAACTGCTCCTCCAGGATTGTAATTACATTATGAATATGGGATTTTATAGAGTTATTAACCATAATGCTAGTGCCTTTAGCAGAGTTGTTTAGACAAGACCAAAAATATGTGAATTGCTTGTTGTTAAAAAACTTTTTGGGTTTAGACTCGGCAAGTTTGGTTTCAGTTATGCTACAAATTTGAATATTGTTAGAAAGGCAGAATTCTTCCCAAAGTTGTCTTTTGAGAGGAGCATTGTAGTCTTGGACATTGTGTGTAGCAATATTAAGGTTAAGAGTTGATTGTGAGAGTATAGAGTTATCTAATTGGGAAGTTGTTGCAAAAAATAAAGGATTGTTTTCTTGGTAGTTGTTATGTGAGAATTTAATAGGTGAGTTATAATAGATAGGAAATTGGTTAGGTAGTAGTAAGATATGATTTGGAAGAAGTTTATCTTCAGTACTAAGATATACATGGGTCTTTAATGTAATTATATTTATAGATATTTTATAAGGATGAGTAAAGGATTGTTTGAGCAAATGTTTGGTAAAGGATTTAAGAGTTTGTAATTTTGGTAATAGAGGAAGGTTATGTTTTTGTAAAAATAAATTATAGAAGTTTCCTCAGAGAGATATGATGTAATGTTATCTGAGGAGCTTTTTGTATCTTTTACAAGGTCGCTCATCGTTTAAGGCTCGGCTCTCACAGCTGCACAGGTATCCATAGTCTGTCCTGTACATTGGATCTGACTGTCATTATAATGGACCTTCACGTATTGTTATAAATTTATTAAATATAAGTTTAATTCTATTTATAAATAGAAAAATCAAAAATTAGTTTATTCGAATGGCTTTAATACAGATAATGCTTTAGATGATCATAAGCGAATAATAAGAGACAAGGTCATGAATTATAATTTTTTTGTTATAATATTTTATTAATTATGGTCTTAATTCTAATTTTATTTATTATTATAAATAGGAAACTCGAGAATTATTCAATTCGAATAACTTTAATCTTAACATGGACGGTGCCGCAGATGGTCAGGAGCGAATAATGAGAGACGAAGTTGCAACTTATAAAATTTTATTAATTATAGCTTTAATTCTAATCCTAATAACTTTAATTTCATTTATAAAATAGAAAATTCAAGAATCAGTTAATTCTCCTAATAAAAAATGTCAGCTTCAAGTTCTTCAAGAAGTATCGAATAGTACAACATATCAATATAATATTTACCGCCAAGTTGCAAATAAAAGCCTTGAGAATTATCGTTCTAAGATGGAAAATCAAATGCATACAAAGCATAAAATTCACGAACGTCCTTTTAAAGTTGGTGAACTTGTAAAAATTCAAATTGCGAAGATTGACCGTGGGCCTGTTGATCGTTGTGCACTTCCATGCAAAATTTTTTCAGTAATTCCCAATGATATATATCGCCTCACATGCCGTTTTGGCGTTCTGAAAAATGTATTTCCAGCTAGTGAAGTTTTACATCTCGGGCTGAAAGAATTTTCAGAACTGGATGATCCTCTGACCAATACAGTTGTTAGTATTGTTGAGGCTACAAGACATCAATCAAACACCCTCGCTAGTAATAAAGGATGTAACTGCAGAGGCGATTGTCTTACAGCAAGATGCTTTTGTAAAAAAGCAAATGTTTTATGTGGAAGTGGATGTCATCCAAAGAATTCAAATGCAAGCATAAGGCATAAAAATTGGATGGGTTATTAATGATAAGAATTAAAAGTATTGAATGAAAATGTTAGATTTTCTGATATGTATTTTGTAAACTGATTACAAATTCTTATTGCTTTATGCATATAATACTATACATTTTTTAGAACCTTTAATATAAATAAAGGTCATTCACAAAACTCTCTCCTGTACATCATCAAAAATCAAAAATAAACAAATAGTAGAGATAAACAACAAAACTTGTATTACAAGCCTAACTGTTATAGTGATATTTGGGCTTTGCCCACTTTACACAACATAAACTCTAACTATACTAAGGAAAAGAAATTACTTCGCAGCCTTCGCAATACCAACTTCCTTCAAAAACCTGTTACCGACTATGTCGGCAACAACACCATTACATGAACCTGTTAACGACGACACAAGAGAAAACTGTATATCAATGGAAACCAATATAGAAGACGATCAATACTCCAACGAACAACCTAACAAGAGAAATCATAACCGTCATATCGCCTGCCCGATAGAAACTTCCAATAATCTATATGCGCCTTTACTCTTAGACCCATCACTCGAAAAAATCTACTCAGAAAGTGGTGATCCCAGTTTACCCCCGTCAACTTCAGAAATGACGTCACAGGACAATCACCCATCAAAACAACCCACTTTAGTCAAACCCCCAACCCAGAACCCGATCCCATCACCCCAATTTGTACTCCAACAAAATATTCCCACGCAGAATGATTCCGGCATCTCAAAACAACCCACTTTAGTCAAACCCCGACCCAGAACCCGATCCCACCATCCCAAATTGTACCCCAACAAAATACTCTCACGCAGAATGAATCCGGTACCTCCAATACTATGGAAATCAACTCAGATCAGGACCTCGACCTCGGAAAGGACACCTCATCGAACAGAACTATTACAGAATCTGAAGATACCCCAAAAACCTATAGTCAAGCACTCACAGGACCGGGCACCTCTACCACCACCCGACGCACCCAACATCCCGACCTCATTAGAACTATCAAAACTTGGACCGAATCGATCCGGCTTACTTTATCTGACATGAAGACAGATCTTTTCGATCAAAACCTTTGGACCAAGACAAGATTATCAAGGCCTTTGCAACACCCCACTTCTTGAACAACTTATTAAACATAAGCTAAAAACCAAGCCAACCCTAGAAACCATCCCTCCTGCCATAGAAGCCAAATTATTCCACAAAGACCGGGCCTTTTTCTGGACCTTTACCAGACGACATGACACCCGTCTCCCACATCAATGACAATTTGTTACCTTGCTGAATAATGCTACAGAAAAATTCAGAAAACAAAATAAAGCTTACGTCATTAACAAAACCAACCGAGACCAAATCTTTGATCTACTCAGAAAGAAACTGGCAATTGACTTCTGGACAAACGAGGAATTCACCAACTTAGACCCATATGAAATCGCCTGTTACACACTATACTTAGCGGGCTTCGCAAAGATCAAAATCTATCTAGAATTCGAAGCCTTACAAAAATTAATAGCTGACATCAAAATGAACTTGCTACAAAAATTGGCTGACACACCTGACGGGATAGACAAACAACTCAAAGATGCTCTACCTTTCTCACTCCCACTTGAAGACCGCAAACAAATTTGAGCTGTCGCTATCACCTTATACCAAGCTTTCACCTTCGACCTCCTCTCTGAAACATATATCACTAATAACAGGACCTCCTTACCGGCACACCCAGCTGACCTGAATGAAGCAACCAAAAACATCTTTCCAATTACTACACAAGATGAACTAAAGAAGTTAGGACAACACAAACAGAGTCTTCAGAAGTACTACATTTTTAGTCGCATACTCTCTATATACTTCGCCCTACTACTAAGAAAACCTCCCTTACAACTAACCCCCCAAGATCTCACCCCTCAATTACAAAGGCTATTTCCTTTCTACCCTACCAGTGGTCACCACTTCCGAGAAAATGTTAGATGCCTAAGGGCGGTATACACCTTCCATACCCTACCTAATGATTACCTAATTAGCAAAAAAAGACTACCAGTGAACCTGGAACAACTCAGCCTAAAGGAATTCTCCTACTCTATCAATAACATGGAAACACTATTAAACTTCTTCCAAATACTTCCTAAATTCTATGTGAGACCGGACCCTCTTCCAAAAGCATACGTTTCTTTTAACTACTCTGAAAAACCAGATCTCCCACTTGATCCAATCCAAGTAACAAAAGTAAACTTGACGCTACCTATTAAAACGCCGAAAGAGCTAACAATTGCTGCACAAGCCTTGAGACAACACTACTTCTTCCAATCAATCCTCAATGAATGGATTGAAATACCTCCCCCAGAGGTCTCCTCAGATGACCTCCACAAACTACCATTCAACAATGACCAAATTAACAAACACATAAAAGAAAGGGTCCCCTCCCCACTCCAAACTTTTCCTATTACTAAGCAATCCGATGTCCCAAAGGCAATTGAACTCCTGAGAAAGTTCTTTACTTTCGATTTCCTCCCTGACCTACTCTTCAACGTCCCCACTCTAACTCCTCCAAGTTGGAACCTTTTCAGAAAGCACCACCCACCAACAGAAGACATCGATATGACTCCATCAGAGTCAAACGAGAACAACTCTACCCCTATCAATGAGTGATCATCTAATTCCACAACCTCATAACACTCTTACCCATTTACAAATACCAACACCAAACCAAAATGACTTACATAACTTCAAAGAAAAAATAAACATAGCCACCCATAACATAAAAGGAATTAACAATCTTACTAAACTCCATCTTTGGATAGACTTCTGTCTACAAAAAAAACTACATATCATTAGTCTTACGGAAACTAAATTAAAAGACAACCCCAATGCTACTACCAATCCACACTACAAGATCTTCACCTCCAACTACCATCCCACTTCAATGCAAAGTAGAGAAACCAGCTTGGGCACGGCAATACTCGTCCATAATACTATACAACCATACATACACGATATAAACACCCTCCTGGGTACAGCTATATACATCGACTTCTTTTTCCCCGGCAATAAAACTCAGGTCATATTGATATACCTACCCTCCAATAACAACGAACTGTCCACTCATACACAAAAACAAATATCGTCTGGACCGTGGAAGCTAAAAAAAAAATTGGCATATCCTCCTTTTGGGAGACTTCAACGCCAATCCTGACACCCACAAAAAGAATAAACTACTGCTCTTCTCCAATCTGTTTTCAAACAACCTTACTAGTCTGTTAAACTTTCACAAAATTTTAGAACCAACCTGGCAAGGTCGAGGCCTTAACTCCCAAATCAACGACATCTGGACCTCACCCCAAATTCTTTTAGATTTTGACCCCCACAATTGACTGACTCAACAAGCATATCTGATAGCGATCATAAAATATTGACCACGACCTGGTACACAAACTTCACCCCAACAGTACCTCGAAACAAAAAGAAGAAACGGAAAACCTTCTGCTATAAAAAAGCAACGACTGAAGACTGGGAGAATTTCCGTAACAAGACATCCACTCTACTAAGAAACACCAACTTTACTCCCAACATAACCAATTCCAATCAATTAAACAAAAGCGGAATTTGTGGTCAAATGCAATTCAACAAGCGGCAAATCGTCACATCCCCAAGACCACTTTACTACAAAAACCTTCCACTCTCTCTCCCTAAAGGCTACAAACCTACATAATGCATTAAAACACATAAACAAATGCATTTATTCCATTGCAACCCTTGCCAAACCTAACCTTCTTCCAGATGCACTACACTCACTTTCGACCATTAATACACATCTGACTAAGGCCTTACAATTGGCACAACTTCCTCCTTTCTCCCTAATTTCTTAGCTTTATCCGCCTCACCCCTCAACTCCCAAGACACCTACTACGCAGCAACTCTCAAACACATTAAAGAAATTAAATCGATTATATGGAAAAATAGAAATGCTAAAACATACCTACAACAATCAGAAAAAATCAAATTCTACACCAACCGTCGCTACAATGATTTTAAGGATAATACTAGTAGAATAATAAACAGTATTCTAAAAAAAGGGAAAACCATATTAGTTTCAACAAAATCGTTACTCCGGACTTAGTAATTAAGGACCCATATGAAATAAAAGACGCTACACAAACACATTTCAAGAACTGGACAAAACATAACCCGATGAACGAAGAATACTAGGAAGAATGGAAACCACTGTCAACCTAGATTTCTACCTCTTTAGAGAAATGCTAGAGACAGAGCGACTAATGCAGGGAGGCACTTTATGCAATTCACACTAATTACTGTGGTATGCAAGAGTCGGAAGGGATACTGTTATTTGGGCAGTATTTTGTAAAGAGGCTTGGGGGATTTGCAATTACGAAAGAGGCCACAATTAATAGTATATGAGGATACTAAGAATTGTATTAATTGTATTTCAGTGAAGACACACTACTTCACTTATTTTTTTATTCAATAAACCAGAGATTCTTCACTCTGCTTTTTAGCAAAGGAAAACCTTGAGTATTTATACAT